>JAZGTH010000009.1:13950000-14105527 GCA_036877525.1 Chromobotia macracanthus | reverse complement strand
GAGAGAGGCCTTTTAAACATCATTTTTAAACGTTATTCACAAAGCAGAGAGTGGGCTTTTAAAGATCACTTTCAAAAGTGATTCACCAAACAGTGAGAGGCCTTTTAAACATATTTTTCAAACATATTTTTCAAACATATTTTTCAAACATTATTCACGAAGAGAGAAGACTTTTAAAGATCGCTTTCAAACGTGATTCACCAAACAGAGAGAGGCCTAGTTAGTAATTATTTGTGGTGTTAGGGCGCCCTCGTGTGGATGAATTGCGAATCGCCGTCTGTGAGAACCTGCTAAAAGTGGCCCGGCTTTAGCAGAAAATCACAGCCGTGCCACTTCTTATCGAGTAGTTTGCTCTCGCTTTTATTGTTACTGCCAAGTGTTTTTCTCTTCTTCTCTTTATTGTTGCCAAGTGTTTTTCTCCACTTGTCTTTATTACTTTTTGACACGTGACAGCGAGGACCTACGCCCCAGCCAATCGCGTTCCGTATGCAAATGAGGAGGGTGGGTGTCACGAGGGTGAAACTCCTTTTAACCTCTACGCCTCACCTTCCCGAGTCCGCCCACGCCTGTTACGTCCGGATCGGACCTACGCTTCGCCGGATACGGCCGGGTAAATGCCAGCCAATCGCATTCCGTATGCAAATGAGGGTGGATATAATGAGGGTGAAACTCGTTTTTACCTCTATACATAGCTGCAGAACTCCCACTTAGCCCCTAACCTTAACGCCTGACCCCGTAACCCATCTAACCACAACACTGACCCCAACTTATCCCCTGACCCCGTAACCCATCTAACCACAACCACTCACCCCACAACCCATCTCACCGCAACACTGACCCCAACTTATCCCCTGACCCCGTAACCCATCTAACCACAACCACTGACCCCATAACCCCCTCTAACCGCATCTCCGGTGATCACGTCCGCCGCACGCGATGACAGAGTAGCCGTTTTCCGATGGTCATTTATCCAAAGTGATTCGCCAAACAGAGAGAGGCCTTTTAAAGATCATTTTCAAAAGTGATTCACAAAACAGAGAGGAGACTTTTAAAGATCATTTCCAATAGATATTAAACAAGCCAATTAAACGGAATCGGCATTTCACATCTCCAGCCTCACGGCCACCGCACGTGATGACAGAGTAGCCGTTTTCTAATGGTCATTCGCCAAAAGTCATTCACCAAACAGAGAGAGGAGTTTTAAACATCCTTTTCAAACATTATTCACGAAGCAGAGAGAAGACTTTTAAAGATCACTTTCAAACGTTATTCACAAAGCAGAGAGAGGCCTTTATAACATCGTTTTCAAACGTGATTCACCAAACAGAGAGAGGCCTTTTAAACATCCTTTTCAAACATTATTCACGAAGCAGAGAGAAGACTTTTAAAGATCACTTTCAAACGTTATTCACAAAGCAGAGAGAGGCCTTTATAACATCGTTTTCAAACGTTACTCACAACGATGTTGTGTCCGTTACTCAGAGAGTGGACAGAGAGTGAAAAGTCTCTGTGAAAAGTTTCCGTTTGTGTCCACAGAGAGTGGACTTTTAAACATCGTTTTCAAAAGTTATTCACCAAACAGAGAGAGGACTTTTAAACATCATTTTTAAACGTTATTCACAAAGCAGAGAGAGGCCTTTATAACATCGTTTTCAAACGTTACTCACAAAACAGAGAGTGGACTTTTAAAGATTGTTTTCAAAAGGGATTCACAAAACAGAGAGAGGCCTTTTAAACAACGTTTTCAAACGTTATTCACAAAGCAGAGAGAGGCCTTTATAACATCGTTTTCAAACGTTACTCACAAAACAGAGAGTGGACTTTTAAAGATTGTTTTCAAACGTTATTCACAAAGCAGAGAGAGGCCTTTATAACACCGTTTTCAAACGTTACTCACAAAACAGAGAGTGGACTTTTAAACATCGTTTTCAAAAGTTATTCACCAAACAGAGAGAGGACTTTTAAACAACGTTTTCAAACGTTATTCACTAAGCAGAGAGTGGACTTTTAAACATCGTTTTTAAACGTTACACACAAAACAGAGAGAGGACTTTTAAGCATCGTTTTCAAAAGGGATTCGCAAAACAGAGAGAGGACTTTTAAACAATGTTTTCAAACGTTGTTCGCAAAGCAGAGAGTGGACTTTTAAACATCATTTTTAAACGTTATTCACAAAGCAGAGAGTGAGCTTTTAAAGATCACTTTCAAAAGTGATTCACAAAACAGAGAGAGGCCTTTTAAACATCATTTTTAAACGTTATTCACAAAGCAGAGAGTGGGCTTTTAAAGATCACTTTCAAAAGTGATTCACCAAACAGTGAGAGGCCTTTTAAACATATTTTTCAAACATATTTTTCAAACATATTTTTCAAACATTATTCACGAAGCAGAGAGAAGACTTTTAAAGATCGCTTTCAAACGTGATTCACCAAACAGAGAGAGGCCTAGTTAGTAATTATTTGTGGTGTTAGGGCGCCCTCGTGTGGATGAATTGCGAATCGCCGTCTGTGAGAACCTGCTAAAAGTGGCCCGGCTTTAGCAGAAAATCACAGCCGTGCCACTTCTTATCGAGTAGTTTGCTCTCGCTTTTATTGTTACTGCCAAGTGTTTTTCTCTTCTTCTCTTTATTGTTGCCAAGTGTTTTTCTCCACTTGTCTTTATTACTTTTTGACACGTGACAGCGAGGACCTACGCCCCAGCCAATCGCGTTCCGTATGCAAATGAGGAGGGTGGGTGTCACGAGGGTGAAACTCCTTTTAACCTCTACGCCTCACCTTCCCGAGTCCGCCCACGCCTGTTACGTCCGGATCGGACCTACGCTTCGCCGGATACGGCCGGGTAAATGCCAGCCAATCGCATTCCGTATGCAAATGAGGGTGGATATAATGAGGGTGAAACTCGTTTTTACCTCTATACATAGCTGCAGAACTCCCACTTAGCCCCTAACCTTAACGCCTGACCCCGTAACCCATCTAACCACAACACTGACCCCAACTTATCCCCTGACCCCGTAACCCATCTAACCACAACCACTCACCCCACAACCCATCTCACCGCAACACTGACCCCAACTTATCCCCTGACCCCGTAACCCATCTAACCACAACCACTGACCCCATAACCCCCTCTAACCGCATCTCCGGTGATCACGTCCGCCGCACGCGATGACAGAGTAGCCGTTTTCCGATGGTCATTTATCCAAAGTGATTCGCCAAACAGAGAGAGGCCTTTTAAAGATCATTTTCAAAAGTGATTCACAAAACAGAGAGGAGACTTTTAAAGATCATTTCCAATAGATATTAAACAAGCCAATTAAACGGAATCGGCATTTCACATCTCCAGCCTCACGGCCACCGCACGTGATGACAGAGTAGCCGTTTTCTAATGGTCATTCGCCAAAAGTCATTCACCAAACAGAGAGAGGAGTTTTAAACATCCTTTTCAAACATTATTCACGAAGCAGAGAGAAGACTTTTAAAGATCACTTTCAAACGTTATTCACAAAGCAGAGAGAGGCCTTTATAACATCGTTTTCAAACGTGATTCACCAAACAGAGAGAGGCCTTTTAAACATCCTTTTCAAACATTATTCACGAAGCAGAGAGAAGACTTTTAAAGATCACTTTCAAACGTTATTCACAAAGCAGAGAGAGGCCTTTATAACATCGTTTTCAAACGTTACTCACAACGATGTTGTGTCCGTTACTCAGAGAGTGGACAGAGAGTGAAAAGTCTCTGTGAAAAGTTTCCGTTTGTGTCCACAGAGAGTGGACTTTTAAACATCGTTTTCAAAAGTTATTCACCAAACAGAGAGAGGACTTTTAAACATCATTTTTAAACGTTATTCACAAAGCAGAGAGAGGCCTTTATAACATCGTTTTCAAACGTTACTCACAAAACAGAGAGTGGACTTTTAAAGATTGTTTTCAAAAGGGATTCACAAAACAGAGAGAGGCCTTTTAAACAACGTTTTCAAACGTTATTCACAAAGCAGAGAGAGGCCTTTATAACATCGTTTTCAAACGTTACTCACAAAACAGAGAGTGGACTTTTAAAGATTGTTTTCAAACGTTATTCACAAAGCAGAGAGAGGCCTTTATAACACCGTTTTCAAACGTTACTCACAAAACAGAGAGTGGACTTTTAAACATCGTTTTCAAAAGTTATTCACCAAACAGAGAGAGGACTTTTAAACAACGTTTTCAAACGTTATTCACTAAGCAGAGAGTGGACTTTTAAAGATCACTTTCAAAAGTGATTCACCAAACAGTGAGAGGCCTTTTAAACATATTTTTCAAACATATTTTTCAAACATATTTTTCAAACATATTTTTCAAACATTATTCACGAAGCAGAGAGAAGACTTTTAAAGATCGCTTTCAAACGTGATTCACCAAACAGAGAGAGGCCTAGTTAGTAATTATTTGTGGTGTTAGGGCGCCCTCGTGTGGATGAATTGCGAATCGCCGTCTGTGAGAACCTGCTAAAAGTGGCCCGGCTTTAGCAGAAAATCACAGCCGTGCCACTTCTTATCGAGTAGTTTGCTCTCGCTTTTATTGTTACTGCCAAGTGTTTTTCTCTTCTTCTCTTTATTGTTGCCAAGTGTTTTTCTCCACTTGTCTTTATTACTTTTTGACACGTGACAGCGAGGACCTACGCCCCAGCCAATCGCGTTCCGTATGCAAATGAGGAGGGTGGGTGTCACGAGGGTGAAACTCCTTTTAACCTCTACGCCTCACCTTCCCGAGTCCGCCCACGCCTGTTACGTCCGGATCGGACCTACGCTTCGCCGGATACGGCCGGGTAAATGCCAGCCAATCGCATTCCGTATGCAAATGAGGGTGGATATAATGAGGGTGAAACTCGTTTTTACCTCTATACATAGCTGCAGAACTCCCACTTAGCCCCTAACCTTAACGCCTGACCCCGTAACCCATCTAACCACAACACTGACCCCAACTTATCCCCTGACCCCGTAACCCATCTAACCACAACCACTCACCCCACAACCCATCTCACCGCAACACTGACCCCAACTTATCCCCTGACCCCGTAACCCATCTAACCACAACCACTGACCCCATAACCCCCTCTAACCGCATCTCCGGTGATCACGTCCGCCGCACGCGATGACAGAGTAGCCGTTTTCCGATGGTCATTTATCCAAAGTGATTCGCCAAACAGAGAGAGGCCTTTTAAAGATCATTTTCAAAAGTGATTCACAAAACAGAGAGGAGACTTTTAAAGATCATTTCCAATAGATATTAAACAAGCCAATTAAACGGAATCGGCATTTCACATCTCCAGCCTCACGGCCACCGCACGTGATGACAGAGTAGCCGTTTTCTAATGGTCATTCGCCAAAAGTCATTCACCAAACAGAGAGAGGAGTTTTAAACATCCTTTTCAAACATTATTCACGAAGCAGAGAGAAGACTTTTAAAGATCACTTTCAAACGTTATTCACAAAGCAGAGAGAGGCCTTTATAACATCGTTTTCAAACGTGATTCACCAAACAGAGAGAGGCCTTTTAAACATCCTTTTCAAACATTATTCACGAAGCAGAGAGAAGACTTTTAAAGATCACTTTCAAACGTTATTCACAAAGCAGAGAGAGGCCTTTATAACATCGTTTTCAAACGTTACTCACAACGATGTTGTGTCCGTTACTCAGAGAGTGGACAGAGAGTGAAAAGTCTCTGTGAAAAGTTTCCGTTTGTGTCCACAGAGAGTGGACTTTTAAACATCGTTTTCAAAAGTTATTCACCAAACAGAGAGAGGACTTTTAAACATCATTTTTAAACGTTATTCACAAAGCAGAGAGAGGCCTTTATAACATCGTTTTCAAACGTTATTCACAAAACAGAGAGAGGCCTTTTAAACATCCTTTTCAAACATTATTCACGAAGCAGAGAGAGGCCTTTATAACATCGTTTTCAAACGTTATTTACCAAACAGAGAGAGGCCTTTTAAACAACGTTTTCAAACGTTATTCACAGAGCAGAGAGTGGACTTTTAAACATCGTTTTTAAACGTTACACACAAAACAGAGAGTGGACTTTTAAAGATCGTTTTCGAACGTTATTCACAAAACAGAGAGAGGACTTTTAAGCATCGTTTTCAAAAGGGATTCACAAAACAGAGAGAGGACTTTTAAACAACGTTTTCAAACGTTATTCACTAAGCAGAGAGTGGGCTTTTAAAGATCACTTTCAAACGTGATTCACAAAACAGAGAGGGACTTTTAAGCATCATTTTCAAAAGGATTCGCAAAACAGAGAGTGGACTTTTAAAGATTGTTTTCAAACGTTATTCACAAAACAGAGAGAGGCCTTTTAAACATCATTTTTAAACGTTATTCACAAAGCAGAGAGTGAGCTTTTAAAGATCACTTTCAAAAGTGATTCACAAAACAGAGAGAGGCCTTTTAAACATCATTTTTAAACGTTATTCACAAAGCAGAGAGTGGGCTTTTAAAGATCACTTTCAAAAGTGATTCACCAAACAGTGAGAGGCCTTTTAAACATATTTTTCAAACATATTTTTCAAACATTTATTCACCAAACAGAGAGAGGCCTAGTTAGTAATTATTTGTGGTGTTAGGGCGCCCTCGTGTGGATGAATTGCGAATCGCCGTCTGTGAGAACCTGCTAAAAGTGGCCCGGCTTTAGCAGAAAATCACACCCGTGCCACTTCTTATCGAGTAGTTTGCTCTCGCTTTTATTGTTACTGCCAAGTGTTTTTCTCTTCTTCTCTTTATTGTTGCCAAGTGTTTTTCTCCACTTGTCTTTATTACTTTTTGACACGTGACAGCGAGGACCTACGCCCCAGCCAATCGCGTTCCGTATGCAAATGAGGAGGGTGGGTGTCACGAGGGTGAAACTCCTTTTAACCTCTACGCCTCACCTTCCCGAGTCCGCCCACGCCTGTTACGTCCGGATCGGACCTACGCTTCGCCGGATACGGCCGGGTAAATGCCAGCCAATCACATTCCGTATGCAAATGAGGGTGGAAATAATGAGGGTGATACTCGTTTTTACCTCTATACCTAACCCTAACCCTAACCTGGGACCTGGAATTTCCCATAACCTAACCTGCCAGCCTGGTAGATCCTACTTGCATGGGCTCGGTAACACATGGTGCCTCAGGACTCCGAAGTTCAGGTCGTGACATAAGGTGGGATGCATGCGCTTGCTTGGGTTTAGGTGAGTTCCTGAGCAAATTATCAATCTTAACAGTCATGTTAACAAAGTCATTGAAAGAAGATTCCTCACCTCGACATGCCATCTCCAACTGCAATTGAGGACATAGGCTTTCCCGAAACACCCCTTTAAGTGCAGCATCATTCCATCCACTCTGAGCTGCAAGAGTCCTGAATTCGACTGCGTGCTCTGCTGCACTATGTGAGCCTTGAGAAAGGTGTAAAAGACGAGACGAAACATCCCGACCCCCAGCAGGATATTCAAATACTTCTCGGAGTTGTTGCAAAAAATACTCAGGTGAAGATCTAAACTGTTCGTCCGTCTCCCAAACCGCAGCAGCCCAATCAATAGCCTTGCCAGATAATAGTGACATGATAAAAGAGCATTGATCAGAATTGGCATGAGACTGATCCCCCAACGATTCCAAATAAGTTCGTACTTGTCGAATGAACCCTTTACACCGTTCTGCAGAACCATCAAACTTATCGGGAAGAGCAAGTATTACCGTGCTCGACGTGGTGGAAGGAGGAGAGCAAAGTCGCTGGAGCAGTAGTTCATTCGATGCCTGTAAGTTAGCTAGCTGTTCGTGGTAGCTGCGTAATAGTTCACCCTGGTAGACAAATGCAGCTTGCAGCTGTGAAAGATCCACTGGATTGAGGGTAGGCGAAGTATTCTGTAAGGGGGCTGAGGCAGAAGCTGAAGCAGGATCCAGTTGCGGATGTTTATTGGGGTTATTAAATGAGTCGTGATGCATAATCAAAGTCAAAAAGTACAGGCAAGGGTCGTAATAAACATAGACAGTCCAACTATGCAACACAACAAAAGGGAGAGACGTAAATCAGAGGTCGTAAATCCAGGCAGAGAATCAATATCCAAACAAACAGTCCAATCCAGACGTCAAACAAAGGGGCAAGGCAAAAATCAGAAAACGAGAACCAAACAATTGGTAAAACACAGGAAATCAGGCAGTAAAAGAGAATGCTCAGTAGTCAGGTGTAAAGCCGGTAATACTTCGCAAGGTGGCCATGTGGCAGCAAGGTTTATATAGATGCCAAACAGGAAGTAAGTTCAGAGTTCAGCAGAGGGAGCATGAGCAGTCAGTATTCCGGTGAGGGCTCCCTCTGCTGGCGTGATGTTACACTTATATACTCAACTAATAAGTTGATTAGTGCACATGGCCTATATGGACAAGTGTGGATAATGTAGTCATGTGGACTGTGTTGTTAAGTGTATTGGTTTGTGTGATTTGTTCATGGAGACTTTATTGACTCATTACATTGAGTGTGCATGGATATATGTATACATGTTATATGTCCTGCACAAAAATGACGATATCTGAAATTCTTGTTCTTGTGGGACATGTTTTGGCACCCGTGATAAAAGAAGCTTATAAATCATATGTAATGATATATTGTGACAATCTAAAATAGCACACTTTTGTGTGAGGGATAGGTTTAGGTGAAGGGTTAGGGTAAGGAGATAGAAAATACAGTTTATATAGTATTAAACAATTATGTCTATAGAATGTCCCAATAAAATGTGTAGACCCAACGTGTATGTGTGTGTGTTTGTGTGTCTTCAGGGTTACCTTTAATTATGTACACTTTTCCCTGCAATGAAGCCATTTCTTCCAGATCCTCAGATAGAGAACATAAGGTGGGCCACCTCAACATTTTTCACCCCAAGGTCACCACGAACCCTTGAGAAGTAAATTCAAGACTGCATAGCTTTTTTACAATTCAGTTAAATGACAACTAACTTAATATAACAGGCCATTGATACAAAGGACAATCAGAGTGGCATGGTTATGGGTAAACTATATCAATATAGCTGTACAAGATTCACCTTTGTAGTAAGCCATATCTCTCAACAGCTTCATTGAAGAAGGCAAGGGTAGTGGAGGCCTTGTTGTTACTGGCAACACCAAGATACATTATCTACAGGAATAATGCATATAAGTATGATAACATTCATTACTTTGAGCTAAAACAAAATTCCTTAGGAATAACTCAGTTTTCATATCCAATACTGATTTTCAGCAGTAACAAATAACTATTATTTATTTAATTGTGGTTCTAGTGATAAAAGATGTGCTGCTAAATAAAATGCCTTCCTTATCCCTACCTTTCTGGAGAATCAATTCTGTCAAATATCACCATATTGTACCTTAAAAGAAAAAGGAAAATGTGTGTCATTTATCACTAATTTTCACACCATGAACAAGCCCATTGTAACATCACGCCAGCAGAGGGAGCCCTCACCGGAATACTGACTGCTCATGCTCCCTCTGCTGAACTCTGAACTTTGAACTCTGAACTTACTTCCTGTTTGGCAGCTATATAAACCTTGCTGCCACATGGCCACGTTGCGAAGTATTGCCAGCTTTACACCTGACTACTAAGCATTCTCTTTTACTACCTGCTTTCCTGTGTTTTACCTATTGTTTGGTTCTCGTTTTCGGATTTTTGCCTAGCCCCTTTGTTTGACACCTGGATCGGACTGTTTGTTTAGATATTGATTCTCTGCCTGGATTTACGACCTCTGATTTACGTCTCTCCCTTTTGTTGTGTTGCATGGTTGGACTGTCTATGTTTATTACGACCCTTTGCTTGTACTTTCGACTTTGATTATGGATAACCCCAATAAACATCCGCATCTGGATCCTGCTTCAGCTTCTGCCTCAGCCCCCTTACACCCATGCAACAGATTTGTTTGTCAAACATAATAAGCCTTATAATTTTGTGGTTTGTGTTGTGCTGAGAGACAAGGCGATGCACCTCAGTAAGGGCATCATAGACTGCTTGAGGCATCTGAAGCTGGTTTGTGTGCTGAGTACAACAAGCTCCTTATCTCTCCATATCTCTCCATCCTTCCATGTCTCGCTCCTCAAACTGGTCCATCTGGATGCTGACCCCAATGCTGAGAACCAAGAGCCACCGCTGGACATCTAGCCACCGGATGGATCACTAGCATACAAGGTGAACGAGTTGCTGGATTCAGGGCACCGAGGGGGTCAGCTCCAATATCTGGTGGACTGGGAGGGCTATGGACCTGAGGAGAGATCATGGGTATCCGCCACCGTCATCCTAGATCCATCACTCATTGAAAATTTTCATAGAGTCAGACCCAATCATCCAGCACCCTGACGACCGGGATGTCCCCGTCAAGCGCCAGGAGGCGCTCCTAGGGGGGAGGATTCTGTAATGCCACGGCAGCATATTGACTGGTACCACTCCCTCTGCTTCTACTATAATTTCCTGTTTGGCAGCCATTTAAGCATGGCCAGGCCAAACAGGCCTTGTGAAGTATTGCCAGTTCTACTGCTTACCGAGCACTTCTGTTTGTCTGTTTGATTGCTATGTGTTTGATTTATTGCCTGTTTCTCTGGACTTTTGCCTTTTGGATTACCCTTTTGCTTGTTTGCTGGTTGGACTGTTTACTGTGATTTTGACTATTTTGCCTGTGACCTCGACTCTTTCTGAAAGCTCAAAACAGCTTTACATATAATAAAAAGAATTATAATAAAGAACAGAACAAATGTCAGACATGTTCAACAAAAAATCCATGGTATTATTATAAATAATTTGTGAGATGTATATTAATAAGACTAATTAGGCATAACCCTAACCCTAGGTTTATAGTAGGTTTTAAAAAAAGGGTGACGGAATCAATAAAACTACAAAATCGATATGCCGTTCCAGCTAACATGGAGATGGCATTTATAAAAGCATCTTATGGGACAGGGGTATAAGGGATTTGCAATAGTACCATGAAATACACACAACACAAAGTAAAATGCATACATAAAATATATACAATAAAAATACCTGAAAATTATTTGGGTACTGGGGTAGTTGTGGCCTACTGGTGAGTGGGGCTTGTAATCAGAAGGTTGCTGCTTTGATTCCAGCGCTGGTAGGTAGCAACAGGTAGCAACCTTGAGCAAGCCACCTGACACCCAATTGCTCCCTAGGTGCAGTAGTGTGCTGCCCACTGTTACGTGTGTGTGTTCACTCCTCATCAGTGATGGGTTAAATGCAGAGGTCACATTTCGGTATGGGGTACCGTTTTTTACCGTTTTCACTTTAAATTACACAATGAAAAAGAATGGGAGACAATTTGAGACGAAGGAGTAGCAAAATAGAAGAGTCTTTTGGACTGTAATCATATCGCTAGAAGTGATATTAACAATTTACAAAACCCTAAGCTAAGTTTGATCATCAGTCTCCCAGTAAGCAAGCCAACAGGGTGACAGTAGCAAGGAACCAAAACTCCAATGGTGTATATGTCAGGTCCGCGGTGTGATCGCCCCAGTCTGTGTTTTGTCTGCATGTTTTGTTTCTGTTCTCTGTCGGAGCACGCGTTCGTTTCAACAGCTCTCCCCGCCCTCCTTGTTTCGTTATTATCTGTCTCACCTGTTCGCCCTTGATTACTTACCCTTTATTTTCTCCCTCTCGTACTGTGTCTTTTGTCAGATCGTTTTGGTGCCCTGCCCTGCCCTGCCCTGCCCTGCCCTGCCCTCTTTTTTTTCCCCTCTTTCCTGCCTTTTTGGATTTGTTTCCTCTTTCCTTGGGTTTTTTTTCCTCTGCACTACCACTCGCCCTGCTTACCTGCGCCGGATCTACCTCTTATTTTCTGTTATTTTGTGAACTGTTTCTCAAGTCTCAATAAACACTCATTCCGCTATTGGATCTCTGTGTGTGTTCCTGACAGTATAGCTGGAGAAAAAAACTTTGGAAGAAACCAGTCTCAGCCGGGAGGGCCAGTTCTCCTCTGGCACGTTAAATCTGCAATAAATGAATATAGTAATAAATATTTTATTAAATGTATAGTTTGTACAGTACTACATTAACCTTAATTTATGTAACTGGTCAGCTGCAGTACCCACAGACAGAGGCACAGACAGAAAATCATTGGCATCCGAGGCTGCCACCGCGTGCTGTCGTTTCCGTGATAATAATGTGACACTACCAGTGCTGCTGAACGTACTGAAAACTCCTTTGGCCCACGTTATTAATGCTTTCGCAGATTGTGAGTGTGTGTCTGGAAAACAAATATGTCACAAATAAAAACAACACCGATCAGGGTCTGTCAGAATGAAAAGGAAAGAACATTTAACTAAGGTCCCCTAAAATAAGTATGCTTAAAACACTGAGAAATAACAGGCAGTAATAAGGTTAATAATACGCTGCATTTGATAATGAAACAGGTGCACTGACTATGCACCACCCATAAACGTCATCTATAAAAAACAATTTATGTACAGCCTATATGTTATATGTATATTTAAAGTTACCTCGATTACAACAAACAGCAGCTGCAGACAGCACTGACAGCTGGTACAAACAGCTGCCTCAGAGAAATAGTGGCATCTCATGCATGTATATATATGTATATATTTATATATATATGTGTGTGTGTATATATGTATATATACTGATATGTATATAATTATACCATTTTAAATGATATAAATTGTATTTACATGATTATGCAGAAATAGAATATTGCCCTATAAAATATTGCACTTTAAAACAGACAGGCTGTTGTAAACGTGCTAACTTTTCAAGGTGAAGATGACCTGTCAAAAAGAAAAACTGTTCTGCCAAAGAATTGTAATGGGAGGGAGTGATGGGGGTTCCTCAAAGTCCATTCCATCTCCAAGTTTAGTTTACTTACTGTACTTATTGTTTACTTTAGAAATTGTTAATATATACACACACCCAACCCGGTCCTTTTACAAAAACACGAATATGAGAAAAGCAATACAGAGGCGTTGCGTCTTTTAAAGTGGAACGGATATCGTCAATAAGACGTTGCGAATAACAATCTGGATTCAGCCTCGTGGGTAAAGCCTTGTTTGTTTTTTAAAGAAAATGGGGTAGTCGCTAGTTCACACTCCAGTACAGTAGGTGTCGGAAATGCACCTTAACTGTTAGTTGCCACCCGCCAATGAGAAAGAAGAGTGGTGAGGTGTGCGCTGAAGGTTAGGTGGGTTTGTGTTTTAATAGTCAGTGAGACGCGTGGGAAGAATTTGTTTTCTGTTCGTTTTCATCTGCGCTTCACGTGTGAGTATCGAACAGCATGTTTATAATATTGGTTGTTAATCGTTCGATTTGCATTCAATGTTGTTTTAGTACCACGATACAGTATTATTATTAACCCATATAGCGTGCCTTATCGTAACCTTTACCCTAGTTAGTTAGGGTTAGGACTGTTAACCGATTAAGATTTCAGTGCCAAAATACAGCTATTTGAAACAATAAAACAATCAAAAATTGCAGCCTTATAAAGACGTTTCTGTTAATGTTACGTGATCGTACAGTAAAGGCGCATATGAGGAACCCAGACGGCAAACTCATATACAGTTGAAGACACAATTATTAGCCTCATTATTAGACCCCCCTTTGAAATTTCAAGTGATGTTTAACAGAGTAATGGAATTTTATCACAGTATTTCATATTATATTTTTCCTCTAGAGAAAGCCTTATTTCTTTTAATTTGTCTAAATAAAATATTTATTTGACTGCTGAACACACCACTGTTGTCCATTTACTTGCCTAATTAACCTAATTAATCCTTCAAGCCTTTAAATTTCACTTTAAGCTGAGGATTTATATCTTGCAATCTTGAACAAGACTGGCAGAGGAAGCTAAAGATTTCAAAAACTTCGTAAAGAAAACTAGTGAGAGAGGTTTTAACAGACTCGAGAACAACTGCCAAGACACTAGTGAATGATTTCGTCAAGTCTGGGATTGATGTCTTAACGAAGACAATCACTAGAGCCCTGCACAGGAATGAACTGCGAGGTTGCTGACCAAGACAAACTCCACTTCTAAAGAAGAGACACCTCCAAGCCAGACTGAAATTTGCCAAGGGCAACCTGGACAAAAATAACTACTGGAAACACGTCCTTTGGTTATATGAGACAAAACTACAGCTCTTTGGCCATAGAGATGTTGCCTATGTTTGGAGAAAAAAAGGAGAGGCACTCAACTCAAAGAACACTGTTCCCACAGTGAAATAATGCTTTGGTGATGTTTTAGTGCGTTTAGACAAGAAGATTTTGAAAGACAACCTCAGGCAGTCTGTAACAAAACTTGGTTTGGGTCAACGTTTTGTCTTCCAGCATGATAATGACCTAAAGCATAACTCACTTCTGGTGAAGAACTACCTCCAAGTGAGCGTTCTTGACTGGCCTGCACAAAGCCCAGACTTGAAATGTTTTAGAAATGCTAAAAAAAAAACTTCACTCCATTAAACAGCACTTGGGAATTATTTGAAAAATAAAATATTTCATAGGGGGCTTATAATTTTGTCTTCAACTGTCTCTCGTGGCATCGAAACAACATTGATTTCAGACGATGCGACATCTTTTTGTTTATCAAAGTCACGTTGAATCAAAGTCATTCGCACCATTGAAAACAAAAGCAAATTTGATCCAAATCGATATTCAGTTGTCTGTCCAAGAGCTATATTTGAATGTATTTTATTCTACAGAGAACACTTTAGTTGACACCCATTTGTTTAGTGAGTCTGGTCTGGTGTCTGTTCTGGGCAGATACAAGTTAAAGGCAACATCTGTAACTGAAAAACAGGACCTGAAATACAGAAATACAACACATACTGATTACAAAGTATCCTATCTAGTTACACACTGCCACAAGACTATTCACATAACTGTAACAACTTGCAATCTTATCCTTCAATTAAAAAATAATATTTTACAAATAGTAGTAGTTAATAAAAGAAAATTATATTATTATTTGATGGTGTAAAAGTTTAGATCTTACACATTGGAAAATATTTACCTTTCAGTGATGTGGCTGTGTTGAGGAGTTCCTCCCTATAATTGAAGTCACTAGATTAGATTCAACTTTACAGAACCAATAAAATGCAGTTTATTACAAATATTAGTGTATTGTTAGTATATTGCAAATAGCAATTGACTAAATGCATGAAATATCAAGTGTTTGTGTAAAATATAGTATTTTATTGTTTAGTAGCACTTGTCTTCTGTTTCTTTGAGCGCATGTTTAATGCCTGACTAGGATAAGTCCTGAATCGGTTTACTTTATCATCCTAAATTATAAAACTGACTACAGATCAGTTACGTGTTGGAAATTGTTCCATGGGTTGATCTTCAGCCATTTTCATTACCCAGTCAGGGTTAGTTTTATGTGATGACAAAGCAGAACACAGCAGAATCACTGGTTAACTTTGCATCACGGGTCATTTGAAATTGCTTGTGTATGTAAGGGACAAATTCACTAAGAGCATTAGGATGTAATATTAAATGTGAGGAGTTAAACTTAGTGTTCTTTGGTTAATGTTGTTACATTCATGTCCTTTATGGAGCTTGAAAGATTTGGTCGTTGTTCAAATGTCTTCATTTGTTGTTTGCTGAAGAAAATTAGTTATATGGCTTACAGTGTAGTGAGGGTCAGTAAATATAACAGAATTTATTTTAAGGAAACTTTTGCTTTAATTGAAAATGTGTGTCCACTAGATTTTGAGTTAGCATGTTCCTGACTCTTGAATGTGATCTGTGTCCCAGCATGGCTGAAACTAAGGGGAAGTTTGATTTTGCCATTGATCGTGGAGGAACCTTCACAGATGTTTTTGCCCGTTTGCCTGACGGTAGAGAGAAGGTCCTCAAACTGCTGTCACATGACCCCCAGAACTACAGAGATGCTCCTACTGAGGGCATCCGCAGAGTGTTGGAGCAGGTGAGAGACTCTCATGAACAGTAAATAGCAATAGAACAAAAACTATCTAAAATACTGTCTGTCTGGTTGGTGAATTGAACAGGAAAGTGGGTGTAGCTTTCCTCGGGATCAGCCTTTGGACCCTTCACTGATTGGCTGGATTCGGATGGGAACCACAGTGGCAACTAATGCGTTGCTGGAGCGTCAGGGTGAGAGAACAGCTTTAGCAGTGACACAAGGATTTCGAGATCTACTTCATATTGGCACGCAGGCCCGACCTGACCTGTTTGATCTGGTGAGCTGTAAAATTTACACTGCAGTTTGGATCCAAATTGACTGTTTTCACACCTGTTTTGTTTCATAGGTAGTGTAAAACAAGTTCCTATGAATTGACATTTTGTGAAAGTTGTGTGTGTGTTTTATAGGAGGTGTGTATGCCAGAGGTTCTATATGAGGAGGTCATTGAGGTAGAGGAGAGGATTATTCTCAGACAAGATTCCTGTCAGCTACCCAGAAACCAACCCGCACACATAGTCACAGGTGAAGTATGTCAACATCTGTTGTACCATTTACAGGGTTTTTCCTTTCAGAACTGAAAGAAATTGAAATGTTTGTCTTGTGAGCTAATGTGTGTGTGTGTGTGTTTCTCAGGCATTACAGGAGAAGAGCTGGAGGTTTGGCGTGAGCTGGATCTTCAGCGTGCAGAAGAGGATCTGAAGCGTGTGTTGTCCAAAGGCATCAGCAGTCTAGCAGTGTTGTTTCTGCATTCTTACACGTCTGTACAGAGATGGTTATGTGCATGTACATATGTAATTTGATCAGTTATAAACATAAAGCGCACAGTAGGAACATGTTCAAACATAGCTGCAAGCAGCAATTACAGGGTCAAGCCCATCAATGGCACTAAGAGAAGCATTTGTGGACAGCTATAAGAAAAATAAGATTAGAAAAAGTTATTTAAGAAAACGTAGGTAAAACCTACGTTACAACACAATAAAGTTATCATTTTTGGCCAATAGGTACGCTGTCACCAATTTTTTTATAAGGTAGTCAGGATATTGTGAGAGACACCTACAAAGTTTCATGTCATCTTACCAAAGCATTGCCAAGACACAGCCTTTTATCCAGTATTGTGTGCTCTCCATTGAATTTGTTGATGTGCTGTACGAGAACGGACTGGCCAATCAAAAATCTTTTAAAAAATCACTTTTTGTCACTTGGGCTGTTTCTAGATGAGGCAGGCAAATTTTGTTTTTTGTTTTAATGCACCAAAATCAGAGAAACACCGATTTTGGAGAAGAGTTTGGAAGAGTTTTGAAAAAAAGACTTTTTTTTTCTAAAAAGTCAAATTGGCCGACAGGATGTAGCATTGATTATCACAAAACTTGTATCAAAACTCCAAAGAATCTTAAAAAAAACCCCAAAGAATCTTGAAAAAGAAGTTGGATGACTATGTTATTGCAATCACGTTATAAGCATCTTTTGACCACTAGGTGGCGCAAGCCCCAAACTTTGCTGGTCACCTCAGAGTATGGTGATGATGAACCATATAAAGTTTTGTAACTATACGCAATTACGTTTGTTAAATACAGCATTTTACAACATAATTGAAAATAGGTGATGCCCAGAGAGGAACAGCCATAGAAGATCAGATATTGTTTGACTCTACACACCTCAAGGAATCTAAAGAGACCACTCTCATAATTGCAAACAAAAGCATTCAAAAGTTATGTGCAAAAATAGGCATTTCTCCTATTTCTGGACGAGTAGGTGGCATTGTGACGAAACTGTGCACGCACCATCAGGTCATGCCTGTGATGACGTGTACCAAGTTTCGTGTCAGTATACCAAAGCGTTCTCAAGGCACAACGTTATATGCATTATTGCATGATCTCCATCGAATCCATTGACGTGCTGTATGATAACGGATTGGCCGATCAAAAATCTTTTAACTTTTTGTCAAGGGTGTCTGAAAATGATGCATACCAAATTTTGTGCGAATCAGACAAATGCCCTAGGAGTTCGAAAAAGTAGACTTTTCATAAAATTCAAAAAGATGGCAAATGACGTCATGGGGTTCGCCATGAGAAAAGAAATTGGACGGAAAAAAGTTTGTTTCTAGGAATTATGGTTCAAAAGTTATGAGCATAAATGTGAGTGAAAGTTTGAACTGTTTGTGGCGCTAGAGAGTTTAAGGTACAGACTCCAAATCTGGTTTGGTTACATTTCAGATTGTCTTCTATCTGTGTGCCATAACTTTCATATGTACGGGTCTGTGGGCTGCCATAGACTTGAGCGGAATAAGAAGAAGAAATAACTGATACAATAGTATAAAACCGTAATAATAATAAAACACAATAATAATAAGAATAATTTCACATAACCTCAAGGAATCAGCAGGACTATGAAACAACAAAATGGGATACAGAGTCCCTGTAGGTTGACTGTGATTTTTGGCTGAGATAATTCCTGTAATGAAGTAATTCCTGGTTGGTAATTCCTGATGGTTTGTGTTTCAGATGGTCGGCTCATGAGAAAGCTCTGGGCTCTTTGGCAAAGCGTCTGGGTTTCAGGCACGTATCTCTGTCCAGTGAGGTGATGCCCATGGTGCGAGCGGTGCCTCGTGGATACACTGTGTGCGCAGATGCTTACCTAACACCAAAAATACAGCAGTACCTCTCTGATTTCACTGCAGGCTTCAGAGGAGAACTAAAGGTGTGTGTGAGCTTCACACTGAATGTATGAGATATAAGATGAATTGTGTCACTAGGTGTGTGTGATATTGACACAAAATATCTGTTTTCTGAGATTTTGCTGATAATAATCAATAATTATTTCCAAAAACTGTTCGTATCACTCTAATATTCTTCTAGCTTCCTCTTATAATTTGTTAAAAATATAATTTAATGGAAACAATAAATTGAAGGAAAAGTGTTCTTTATTTTATTATTTTAACTGAAGTGTTCAAGTAAAACCAATACAAAATGGGCGATGACTGTGTAGCATACAAGCAAAAAATGTAGCATCGTGTGAATATATGATTTACCAAATGCAAACTTGTGTTAAGCTCAGCACAAAGACTAAAGCAGCTGCTTCACAGCTTATTGCTTTAATGTAGCGAGTTATTCCAGCTGTTACACCATGATGACATGGCATTTTGTGCTGTCATGTTTATAATAGTTAACTGTCTGGAAGACCTCATCAACACGGGTTTTGTTCTCAGCTGTAATAACTGGCTGAGACGATGACTTTTTAATTTGATTGTGTTGCTCTTTACAGCAATTTTGTTGTATTGCTCTTTTTGTTTCCAGTGATTTTAAACAAAGTCTACTGGATTGTTCATGCTCTCCTCTCTCATTTGGCTTCAGTCCAAATGTTCTCACACTGGAGCAGTGTATTGCAGATTTAAAACAGTCAATTTGGATTTTTTCTTCCAAACTGCCTGTATTCATCAAGACGTAACCCTACCCTAAGATATAATGTCATTCTTTTTTTTATTAGTCGTACACACTTTAATGTGCTGCATCACACTCTGAATTGTTGTGAGCAATACAATAATGTTGTGAGCAACATACGGCTGAACTTAAATTTGGTTATATATATAATCACAATTATTGTATTGTACAGCATGGCTAAACTTGATTTTAACATTAATTTTATGATTAGCATGTTTAAATACTTTTGAAACCTCCATTTTATCAGAGCACGTTTTACCTACCCGTTTTACCTAACCCTCTCAGCATAAGTTATATTTCTCTGCCAAGGGACAGAGGAGTGGTTTCAGAGGTGAAAGACCAACAACCCACTAATTACTTGATGTCGCCAGTAGAGATCACCCAACAATAAGTAATTGAGTAAAAATATAACTTGGTCAAAGACAACACTCAAAGACCCCCACTGAATATCACTTATAAACAAAATACACACAAAGTCTTACCAAAACACAAGAGAGTTCGCACTTCTTTTCTTGGAGCCTGTCAAGAATGGCGTGGTTAGTGCCTCAACCCAACAACTGGCTGTAGGATGCCCTATTTAAACCCCACTATCCCTGCCACAGAGGTCACATATGACAATGCATGTGTGTGTACATTGTCATAAAAACATTTATAAAATTCATTATAACAGTCATGAGCGCAATGAATCCTAGTCACAATCAAATGTCTATTCACAAAGAGAAAAACTGACCTATAAATTGCCTTAATGTAACCCTTGGGATCATGACTTTCATTGGAAATCACTGGAGTAGTGATTTCACAATACTGTGAACTGATACCATGGCAAATAACTAAAACAAAAGGAAAAGTATTAGCATGTGACTGAACACATGGATTGTAAAATTCTTTATTATTATAACCTAATAACTTTCACTTTACGAGCATGTTCCTGCCCTGCTAGAGACATTGATACCAATATCAATGCTCTCTGCTAAGGTAGAACTGTTTAAACTTAAAAATAAAACGGAGGGATTTTTCAACCACAGTTGAAATACGCAGTTGATTCCCAAAAATCAGCAACTTTTTTCTTCCCTGTCTCAGCATTATTTGCCAGAAGTATGTAATCAGACACACCTATATTAAAACCCTTTGCTTTCTGTTGTACAGAATAGCATGATAGTGTTCTTTCTTAAAGGTGAGTTTTTGAGCTATGTTCTATGCAAACATAATGTTATGTTGTTCCAGACTTGTTCCTCACAGTCTGAGTCCTTCAGGTGCTTTTTTTGCAAACTGAAAGCGGGCTATCATGTTTTGCACTAAGGATCCTGTCTCCACACAGGATCTCTGGAGCTTAGTCAGAGTGACCATCAGGTTCTTGGTCACCCCTCTTACTATGGCCCTTCGCTCCCAGTTGCTCAATTTGGCCAAGCAAGGGGGTCTGAATACTTTCTGAATTAAAACTTCAGAAAAAAATCTCTCCCAAACTTGGAGATAAAAAGGGGCGAACCATGTAGTTCCAAATGCAATAATAATAGCCAATTCAATTTGCCTAGCAGTGGTGTCACCCTCTTGCACTTGCAAAAGAACAGCCCATCCAGGCCATCCAATGCGGCATAAGTGGAAATCATAAAGGGGCGATTGAAGTTTGTATATTCCAACATCCCACTGTTAAGCAAGGACAACTTCAGCACCTCTAAAGCTTATGTGATCAGCTGTCCAGTGCTCATGACTTGTGTCCCTGTGAGGACCTCTTCAACCTCCAGCTGCCCTTAGACTTTCTTATCTGACCTACAAGCAATTCAGAAAGAGTTCTAGCAATAGATGAGCACCTGGGTATAAAGTGTTGGTAGCAAATATGCATATCATATCTGTCAATTGTTGCAAAGCCTGGTCAAGGTTATTGGCTCTTGGGGTGGAAACAAAAAAGCCGTTCCCCAAAAATGCTCTTGTTGTATTTCTTATGGCTTTCACTATTTATGGCACTGGGAATGGCCAACACAAAATGACTCGCTGTGTGCAGTGCTATCATTATTCAACCCAGAAAGTTAAACACCCTTAAGTCTAGGAACGAATGGGCTAGCAGTATAATAATCTGGAACAAATTTCTCAGCCATTATTTTCAAATAAATAGGAATGAAAAAATAATAAAATACAAGTACACCAAAATGGTAAGTTAATATACCTGAACTCCTCCCAGCATGAGTCAAGTTTCTTTGTTGAGGAGTGTTTGAGAGGTAAAAGGCAAACAACCCATTAACTCAGCGTTGTGTGTAATGAAACTAAAACACAAAACAAAACAATTATCAAAAATGTACAATACGGAAGACAGAATGCATGGTATTATTGTAAATGTGTAGAACGTATATTAATAAAACTAATAAGGGATACTTAGAATTAATGATGCACCGAAATGAAAATTCTGGGACGAAATCGATACAAAAAATTCAGGATGCACTTGGCTGTAAACCGAAACCGAAAATGACTTTTTAAAAAAAGTAATATTTGTGAAAGTTTTTAAATGTGATTGTATTTATGTAATTGTATTAATATCAGACATAACATACTTACACACCAAAATTGGACAAGATATTTTGAAACAATACTAAATATTATTCTTCCTATAGTTCTTTGCAACAGAATAAAATCTAACATTATCTAAATAATATAAATTTCCAGAATTATTGGCTTATATAATGAATGCAGTAGTGAAGTTAAAAGCTTAATCAGCATTTGCTCATACAAACATTTATATCTGGTACACAATCATTTTAATGAAAACAACAGGCAAAGCACAAAGTGCTAGTTTGTCTGTTCATGTAAACGGAATTAAAATTGGCTTCAGTGATGTGATTCGTTGTTATGACCAGCTGATATGATCGTCTTTTGATAAAGCTAGAGTGAAAGTGAATGCGAACACTGACGGGAGAGGCGGCGCAGATATTTTCGGTTTATATTTTCACCCTTTCTTTCAACTAAGCCAATAATGTTTATGGCAAAAACTTTTGGCAGCCAATAGTACATTGCTGTTCAACTATAGTTCAACTACAATCCCTGCTTGGAATGTAGTTGGACTATGTATACAAAGTTGACTGAACTGATAACTACAACACATTTAGGCAATTTGAATAAATGGACATGTATCAGAAATACCTGTCATTGTGTGTGAAAGCTTATACCTCTCTCAGTTGCCTATAAGAGAAATGTATTCATACAGTACTCAGACCAAAGCAGTACGTACATCTGAGACTATGCAACATTCAGTCAATTAATGTGATGCTTGACAGGTATTATACTAAGCAAAACATGCTGTTCCAGCTTACATGGAGATGGTGCTTAGAAATAAGAATTTTATAGGGCAAGGGTATAGACATTTGCAATAATACAATAAAATATCTAAACATTGCATAATGAAAGACAAAAGCAAAGGTTGAGGTGTTACTGTACTTAAGGAACATTTTTAAAGTTACCCTGAGATCTGATTTTAAATGCAATAGTCAATATAACCTGACTACTGGGTACCACACAGACTGTATGGCCACCAGGGTACCACACAGACATTATCAAAGAATGTGCTGACTTTTTATCAGAAGTAGTATAGGGCACAGATCAAGTCTTAATTGCAGGTGATTTTAACATCTATGTGGATAATGAAAAAGATGCATTGGAGTTGGCTTTCAAAAATATTTTAAACTCTGTCTGGGTTTCACAATGTGTCAGGACTCACATGTGTCAGCACATCTGGAAGAGAGGCATAACTGTCACAAGCAGGTGAAGGTGTCTTGTAGATTATGATCACCTGTATGACCTGTATGATCTATGTACAAAAAATTGAGAGGGTTGAATTCTTTAATAGCTGTATTTTTCCAAATGCTTTATCAGATCATAATTTCTTGTCTTGATTTCACCAGTGCATAGAGCACATAAGTATTAGCAATACTTTAACAATAGATTATTGTAGGATCACAACTTTGTGCACATTCTTTCACTTATTTCTATGAGGTCTGGAGAGAGAAAAAACCGAGCCAGTGGTAGGACATATGCAAAGTCCAGATTAAACCTTTTTTCCAGTTACTCCAATTGTAATAATATTTTGGAGAACAAATGAGACAAATTGAACATTGAATTCTGCAGCTTAATATTGAAGGGCACATTGTGGATGCTACTTGGGCCTTAGAACAAAATACATTTTTTCCCGTGAGATCGGCTAAAGGGTAAAAGCCCAGGTTTGAATAGTTTAAATGTGGAATTTTATAAACACTTTTGGCCAAGTTATTGGAAATAATTTTTTTTCTGTTTTTATGGAAAGTTTAAAAAGAGGCATACTACCAATGAGTCTTTGAATAGCTGTGATCACCTTGCTCCATAAGAAGAGTGACCTTGAAGATTTTAGAAGCTGGTCTTCAGTCTCACTACTTGGCATTGACCACAAGATACTATGGCATTGACCACAAGATACTAAGACATTAACACAATTTATTGTGATTCTCTTCTGTGATTCTCTTGAATTAACTGGCAAAAGAGTTCTTCTTTTCTCAATGGAGAATGGGAAGGTGGAGGCCCTCCAGAACTTCCTCAGCACTGCTCCTGGAGTTTGGAGGGGATAAAAGTGCTGTGCGTTTTCCTTGGGACAAATTGGTTTATGCAAAAGGGCATGGTGTTTTCGAAAGCATTTCTGGACATCTACAGAGGTGGAGATGGATTCTTCCTCAGTTGTCATACAGGGGGTTAATGAAGGGGGTCAAAGATTTATTAATTTAGCAGTCATGGTTGAAGCAGTGAGGTTAAAAACTGCCCCGAATTTACTTTATCCTATGGTATTCAGGCAGTGGGTGCTATTTGGTCTGGCTTTGCTCAGAACTTTTGATGGGCTTTGTCTTGACCATCAGTTTACAATTGATCATCAGTTTGGTCTTGATGAACCAATGTTTTTATAATTCTTTAGTTGATAATTTTTGTAAATCTAATACAATTGTTAAAACTTTAATGGAAAATGATTAAACGAAGTTGTACATTTAATTACCTTTCTCCTGTAGCTCAGTGGTAGAGCATTGCGTTAGCAGCGCAAGAGGTTGTGGATTCGTTTCCCAGGAAGTACATGTACTAAGAAAATGTATAACTTCAATGCACTGTAAGTCGCTTTGGATAAAAGCGTCTGCCAAATGCATAAATGTAAATGTAATTGAGTTTGTAAAATATTCCTTGTTTAGGGTCCATTGCAACTTTTCCTACTTTACTTCACCCAAAATTTGCTCAGATGGCAACTGTGAAGGGAACTGTTGACATTTAAGAGGCTATAAGAGCTTGTTTTCCAGGCCACCGGAAAAAAGGAGTTATATCAGATATGTGTAAAAGTGGATTACTTGAAGACGTCAAGTATAGATGTGACACCAAATGTAGGGAACTGTGTTTTTACTGATCTCTCTCCATCTTGGAGGCTTTTCTATAAGGGCCCTTTATCTAAATGCTCTGGAGGTTTACAGTGGATTTACAGTCAATTGTGCACTACCCACAAATACTTATTTCTAAGTGAAATTAATGTTTTACCAAGTTAGCAGTTTCTGTTCTGTACAGAAATGTTTATCATGTTTTTACTGAGTGTTCTAGATTGCGTCCATTGTTTACTTTGCTTGAAAGAATACTTGGGGACTTTTTTTTTTTTTTAACAGGAAACTATTTGTTTATGGGCGTAGGTACTAAAGAGCAAACGGAGAGCAATGTACTGTGGTAGTTGGACAAGCTAAGTTAGCCTTTTGGAACTCTTGTAGACTGGCTGCTGAGGAACAAATTATAAATGTTTTTCAACTTTTTACTGCTCTTGTTGAATCCAGAATAAGAGTGGAACATAGGTTTTTCCAAATGACAGAAAATTTGCTTGAATTTCTGTTTAAATGGTGTGTGAATGGAGCTTTATTGTCACTTTGTAAAGATGGCAATATATGTTTCAACTGGTGATGTCAAGTTTTTTGTCTAACTGTGAATTTGAATTATGATAAATTTTTTTCCCTCTCTTTTTCTTTTCTTCCTGATCACACTGCAGTGTGGTATGTTTGAGCAATATAGTGCTTGTGTTTAGAAGAATGTTAAAGTGTCAAAGTCTCTCTCTTTCTAGGGTGTGGATGTGTTGTTCATGCAGTCCGATGGAGGTCTGACACCCATGCAGAAGTTCAGTGGTTCTCGCGCGGTGCTCTCTGGTCCAGCTGGGGGAGTCGTGGGTTATGCCCTCACTTCCTGTGAATTTACAGAAAACAAGCCTGTCATTGGCTTTGATATGGGAGGTGAGAGAGTGACTCTGATCAAATATAACTACTTGAATGATTAGAAAATGTTTAGACGGATGGATTTCTTTGTTCAGGTACGTCCACAGATGTAAGCCGTTACGCTGCTCAGTATGAACACGTGTTTGAGGCGACTGTCGCTGGAGTCACTCTACAGGCCCCACAGCTGGACATCAGTACAGTAGCAGCTGGTGGAGGCTCAAGACTGTTCTTCAGGTGTGTTTGTGTGTGTTCTTCAGGTTCAGCAGCTGTGTGTGTGCTAAAGGAGGTCTTTGCCTTTTTGTGTTTTTAGTGTATTGTCTTTTTCCTGTACTACTGCTTTTTTCAAATTGTGAAGTTACTCCTTAGTTTAGATGGGTTTACAATCTCTAAGTATGTAATGAGGTTAAAAGGTAATAAGATTATATTCCATTAGCAAAGGCGTTTGTGAGCTTACTGTTTCTTTTCACATTGTTCACTGAGCATTTTGGGAGAAAAAAAATACTAAAATTATGTGAAGTTCAGTAATGATATGGTCATTTTCAGCGTAATTTATACAGAGACCAAAATATATCTACTTATCATTTAAAGAATTTGTGGAGTGTTGAGGTGTCCACCATATGATCATGAATGTGAAGAAAACCGAATAGATGATATTTGATTGAAAGTCAGCTGGGGGTCACAGTCCAGTATTTAATCACAACGTGCCCATAAATCATGTCTGTTCATATATATTTTAAAATTGAGAATTTGTATAGGTTGTTCACTGTGATTGTTCACAACTTTAGGTTACAACAGAGAATGTGTAGACTTCATGGTGTTAGATAACTTTTTGTAAAGACAGGGACGGTATCAGTTACAGTCCAAGATCGCATGTATCATCTAGATCACAGTATGGGCAAAAAAAACTTATCTTAAAGGGAAAAAATCAGTGCTGTGGGAGGATCACAAGATTCAAAATAACACATTCTAAATCTTCTTTTTGAGATGGAGGGTGAGAAGGCCAAGCTGAAGAAATTGTTCAATTCATCTGCAGTTAAAATATTAAATGGCAGTAAGTTAGAGAGCTATGTGAGGGTTGTTGTTTTGTCATTATTGATTAGTTGACGACACTTATCCTATCAAGTATTAATCAATTAAACAGTTAGGGTTAGGATAATTACAGTTAATTGCAAATATTCACACATGAATTTATCCAGCAAGCATCTCTGGTGTGATTGTTCTGTTCATTGGAAAAAGTGTGAACACTGCCATCCAAAACTTAATGCACCAAACAAGGTTTAGCACAGAACAAAAACATCATATTAGATGCAGACATGGGAACTGCTGTCTTGCAGTAGTTTGTACATACAACAGATGAATTCCTGGCGTGTTTTGACTCTCTAAACTTTTTATGAGCTTTATGAGTTCTCGGCTAGTACAAAATAGCATTTTATATATATGCACGTACAATGAAGGCATGTATCCCAGTACACAACATCATTTTGGATGTTCATCAGTAAAAGCTGACCAATCAGGCTGTGACCTTATCCTTATTCCTTTAGGTTCTGTGATAAAATGCCAGTGTGAATGCTAAGGAAACCAGGACTAAGTGTATACATTTATTTTTTGCTTAAAGAACCAGGAGAACCAAACTACAAGTTAGTGTCAATTCCCTGGAATTTTAACCCTTAACCTTGTCATTGCTAGTGCTGTGCTCTACTAAGTCAGTTAAAGGAACAGCTTGTTGTAAATGGCTTGAACACATATGTATTACTGTGGAAAGAATTGTATTGTTGCAGTTGTTTTTGTATTTTAGTACTGACAGTTTAAATGATGCCCCTAGTTACTCATTACCATTACTTTCAAAGTGTAAAGTTTGTGTATCACACAAAATATTAACATTTCTAAGTTAATTTTCAAAGCATAAGGAACACAAACTATATTAACCCAGCAAGGTCAGAAGAGTTTAGTGTGTGGTGATTCAGTGTATGATCTGTCTTTGTGTTCAGGTCAGGGATGTTTGTTATTGGACCAGAATCAGCCGGCGCTCACCCTGGGCCAGCCTGCTACAGGAAAGGTAAAGGTCACTGGGTTGGTTACTGAGACGTATAGCTAATAAAACAAATTATTCATATTTTTTATTGATATTGATATTTAACCCTTTTTTTGACAAGGTTCCATTCAATTAAATACTGTAGTAATGAATTAAAGTGGTCTCGAAATCATTTTGGTCCATGTCCATGAAAGTGTGTGGTCATGGCATGGAATCACAGTCTCATGTTGCATGTGTTGTGGTTATACTTTTAAACAGTGTGTAATTCACATTTATCCCAATGTAGCAGCTTGTCTCATCAACTAGCATTTTAAGTGCAATAAACATAATTGTTACAAACACTCAGTGCACTTTAAAAGGGGTACTTCATCCAAAAATTAACTTAAATTATTTACTCAACCGTATGTCATTCCAAATAGTGTTGCATTAAATGCATATTAGAACAGGCCATAGAGAAGTCAGGAAAAAGGTAAAGAAATAAGAAAAAAAGAATTCATAGAAGAGGAAAATAATGAAATTAAAGAATGCATGGTGTTATTGGAATTTTTTTCATAAGATGTTCATTAGTGATACTAACTGAAAAATGGTGTGTAATTGGACTGTTTATTATATTTGTAGAGTTATTAAACAGTTGTGTATCAAATTCATAAGATGTATAGATATACAGTGTATATAGAAACACTGTTAGCGATACTAACCACAAAAATAATTGTCTTTATGACTGTAATTGGGTTCTTAATAAAAAAGATTAATTAAACTTACTACAAAAACTACATCAAATTTAAACCATTTCAAGAAATAGACAAGCATCTAAAATAGTAGAGTTAATATTTAACCACATTGTAGTTCAGTTAAATTCAGTGTACGTTTAACGCTTTTCATGCCCATATTGTTGCAAAGCAGCTATATAAAGACAGAAGCTGATTCCTCATAGCTCACATTTGTTGTGTTTTGTGATGCAGGTGGGCCTCTGACTGTTACTGATGCTAATCTGGCTCTCGGCCGTCTGTTACCTTCCTTCTTCCCAAAAATCTTTGGGCCTGAAGAAAACGAGCCTCTCTCAGCCGATGACACCACGAAACATTTCCACACGCTCATGCAAGAAATTAACCACTTCCTCTCTGCTAACCAATCATCAAGTAGTACTCCAGGGGGGGACCAGTCAGAAATGAGTATAGAAGAAGTTGCCATGGGCTTCATCAGAGTGGCTAATGAGGCCATGTGCCGTCCAATTAGAGCACTCACACAGGTACAACAAACAGCAATCCTCATTCTTTACATTCTAAAGGTTGACATTTCCCATGCAGATGTACGGATGCATCCAGGTAGCTGACAATCAAAGTCAAGTATTTCTTAGCACTACCTGTCTGAATTGTGGATTTCTTCCAACAGGCTAAAGGCCATGACACATCTGAGCATGTGTTGGCATGCTTTGGAGGAGCAGGTGGCCAGCATGCATGTGCTATAGCACGAACCTTGGGCATGAAGACTGTCTTCATACACAAGTATGTGTGTTTTATTTATACAAATACCTTTGAGATTCATCTCAAATATCATAAGAATATTTCTGAGTAATTCCCACAAGCATTCTCCAAGTTGTCAGAAATCTCCAAATCATGAATGTCAGAAATCTCCAAGTTAGATGTCAGACTAGTGACCCTCAGCATGAGAAATATCAAATGGTAACCAGATTTTGTAACATTGTCTGTGGTGAGTTGGTCACAAGAGGTGTGTGTTTTTAGCCAAAGTTTTAAAGAGACAGAACATCCTCAAACTATCTTAAAAACAATTTATTGTTTATTTATTTATTTATTTATTTATTTATTTATTTTTTTTTTTTTTTTTTTTTTACAATTATATTCACTGCTGCAAAATTATTTTGGACCCCTGAATCTGCGCAGATGATAGAAAGCAGCTGTTGCCCGGATATACCTGGTCCTCTTGGGCCCACTAACATTTAAACAGGATTTAAGCATCATGTCACAGACGTCAAGCACATTTTTGTTTCTTTCATAGTGTGCCTAGAGTGTGTTTGATTGTATAGACATGACAACATAATGCACGCAAAGTTTGAACAGAAAATGTGTACACTCTCTCTCTCTTCCTCTCTCTCTCTCTCTCTTTCTCTCTGTTAGGTACAGTGGAGTGCTGTCAGCATATGGTTTGGCTCTGGCTGATGTGGTGGAGGAAGTTCAGGAACCCTGTTCTTTACAGTATTCAGCAGCTTCATACTGTGAGCTGGACCGCAGGATTCAGCAGCTGTCTGCACGCTGTGAAGAAGCACTGCACAGACGAGGCTTCAGCAGGTTCTTTATCACACCATGATATTCTCCTCTTTCTTTGGACATGTTATTACCTGTTTCTGAATGCATGACAGCAGCATTGATTGTGTGTGTTCAGTGGTCAGATCAGCATTGATCTGTTTCTGCACCTGCGGTATGAAGGAACAGACTGTGCACTGATGGTGACAGCTGCAGATCACCCCGCAAACTCTCAGTCCTGCAGATCTGGAGACTTCATCACAGCCTTTACCAAGCGGTACCTTTGCTTTTACATTTCACTATTTCAGACTCAGTATTTCTTTTCTTAATGAATTGTTTTTCTTAATCAGATACCTGAAGGAGTTTGGCTTCACTATCGCTGATCGTCCTGTCATTGTGGATGATATCCGTGTGCGTGGCTCTGGAAAGTCTGGAATTAAGTCAAAAGTGCAGGACAAACCAGGACGGAGATCTCCAACACCTATCAAGGTATTACAGACAAATACAAACCCAACCGTGTTATATATAGAGCAATGTCTAAATGAGCAAATCAACTGTTCCAAATCCAAACTAGCAGTGCAAGTCAGTGCAAGTCAGTGCAAGTCAGTGCAAGTCAGTGCAAGTCAGTGCAAGTCAGTGCAAGTCAGTGCAAGTCAGTGCAAGTCAGTGCAAGTCAGTGCAAGTCAGTGCCTGAATTGGCCACAGAAGTAGCTCGTTACCTGCAGCTCACAGGAGCCTCAACTCCTCAGAATAGTCTAGAATAATCTTAAGCATCAACATTACACTTACAATTACACTTGTAGAATAAAGTACAAAATGTACAAAAAAGAATATAGACTGACAATCTGTATTTTTGGGCCTTAGATGACACAGTGTTACTTTGAGGAAGGTTATATGAAGACCAGTGTGTATCTGTGGGACAATCTGATCTGTGACTACAGCATACAGGGACCTGCGATTATCATCGATCAGAACAGGTCTGCTGGAGATTTCTTGTTTGCTTATCTCCTTCGAACTCCTCAACCTGTCCTCCTCATTCATTTTTTTTAAAGGAACAGGTCACCCAAAATAAAGAGTGAATTGAGATATTGAGGGAATGTCATAACATCATAACATTTGAAACCCTTGGTGTGAATAAGAACCCTTGGATGTATCATTAAGTAAAGATCTGATTGAGAATATCACAACTTAATTTTTTAAAGTTCAAATACGGCAGCATATCAATAACTTTAAATCTCACTGACACTATGGGGTCAGAATTCTTGCATAGTATATGCAAGCAAATAAATAGTTTATGATCCACAAATAAGTGTACAAACAGAATGAGATCCACAATTGGATGTTCGAAGTTGCACAAAAATGAATGCAATTCACAAATACAAAAAAAGAGATTTGCAAATGATTAATTTTTACAATTATATTGACACAAACACAACCCTGCCTTGCATTAATTTGTGGATTGCTTTCAGTGCATTTGTGAATCAGTGCACGATTACATCCTGTGCATTTGTGACACTTTCTAACGCCAAGACACGCACACAAATCCACAAATATGTGGACTCTACCCACTGTGTACTCTAGCCGATCAAAACTTTCATGATTACTTCCACATTGTGCTGACAAACCGTGGCACAGTAGATCTGATCATTTGCTTTGTTTTGAAACAGGGACTAAAATCGCTCACGTTTATTTTCAGTTGCACTACTATCACTTCATTCAGGCGCTTTTGGACTGATGGAATGTTGTGGTGTGGATCCGAGCACGATTGCCATTCATATATGGCAAATGAACCAAGCTAAGGGAGAAAAAGGGATAGGTTCTGAAGCAAATGATTCAAAAAAGCCAGGTGTTAAAACACCCTTAATGTCAGAGACCGCACACTGTATCTTTATATGTGATTCCTGATTCAAAACAAATGTATTTCTTGAATCATCTCTGTTTTATCTCACCTCAGATTGCTGTCAGGGCAGGACATTCTAAAATGAATAATGTACTAAATAACTACTACTTGGTCATAACTGATTGTTTTTAGGGGCAAGCACTGATGGTGCGAAGGCATCTATTGTATCCGTTTGCATTCTTCTTCCACCCTTGAGTCTATGGCAGTCCATAGAACTGTATGGTAAAAAGTTGTGAAATTTGGCACATGGATAGAGGATAGTCTGAACATTAACCACACCAGTTTTGGAGTCCCTAACTCAATCCCTGTACCGCCACCAACTTTCCAAACCTTTACCTACGGTTGTGCTAATAACGTTTGAACCGTAAGGGCTAGGGCACCCTGTTGCCATAAATTTTTCTGCCATTTTGAATTTAAAAAAAATCTTTTTCTAACTCCTAGGGCATGTCAGTATAGGCATGACCTGAGGGTGCATGCACAGTTTCGTCACAGTGCCACCTACAGGTCCAGAAATATTGAAAATGGCCAATGACCAATTTTTGCCTATAAGTTTTGAATACTTTGGTGTATAATTATGAGCGTGGTCTCTTTAGATTCCTTGAGGCATGCCAAGTTAAACAATATCTGATGTTTGATGGTCAGCCATGGTCACCTTTGCCATGCTTAGGTGTATTGACGTGAAAGTTGGTGTGCCACCCACTGGCCCAGAGATATAAAAATGGTTGTTTTTGCTTTTATTTTTTGATAACTTTGGTCTAAAACCATGGAAGTGGTCTTTTTAAATTCAAATGCAATTGGGTATTATTATGAAACTTGGTATGGTTCATCCCTATAGTCTGGTGACCTGACAAATTGAGGCAAGCACCACCTAGATAGAATTTTTGAAAATGCTTGTAATGCATGACTGAAATAACATTGTCATGCTACTCTTTTCTATAGATTCTTTGGGTCACGTTGAGTCCTACGATACCAAATTTGTCCTAGTCAATGCTAGTTCCTGTCCGCCATTTTGAATAATATATTAAATATGCTACTTTTTCAAACTCGTCTACAGCGTTGGTCTGATTTGCACAAAACTTGGTATGTAGCATCCGGAGACACTCATGACAAAAAGTTAAGGAATTCATGTTGATTCTTTGAATTATTCCCTTATACCATGTGAATGAATGTGATGCCAAGCATACAAGATGGAAATCAGGCTGTATCTTGCCCCCTGTTACAGGGCACAAAAATATGGTGCATATATCATACATACTGACCCAAACAAGTTTTGCACCGGCCATTGGTCATTATAAATTGTCATAAAATGCTATATTTTATGAACACATTACTGGCCTACTGTTATAAGGCTTGGTATGTGTCGACTCTATCTCTGCAATGTTTAGGCACACTGACACCAGACTTTTCATGTGTCATTGTTACCTTACGCTGACCTATTGGTCGAAAGTGATATAGTCAATAGTAATTTAATTTATTGGAACATGTTTGATTTTACCAGCCATTTTGCCTAAAATGATCTTAATATGCCTTAATATGCTTAATTGTTACAGTTGTTCTAATGGCATGCTTGCATGACTTATTGTGCCACCTTTGTGCTTGGCCTCATAACGGCTTTTATTTGTTAGTCACAAATGACTAGAATGTCAATTGAGTTCACAAGAGTTTAGTCATGACTTTTATAAGACATGGATCAATGTCCTTGAACTAAACATTGAGGAGGAAAACAGCAAATGCCCTGTAGGTGTCTGTCACTTATACCCATGTATTAATGCCATAGATTGCCTTATCTTTGTATGTCTTTCCTAATTCAAAACATTGTTTAATCATGGCTACGACAAAATTATGTGAATCCAGCATCTGTTTACCAGTCACTATAGAAAACACTACCTACTTCCAAAACAAAGCAATCCTAATCTCAGGGAAAAGACTATTTACTTAACTGTTTTCTTGCTAAAGTCCAAAAACAGTTAAGAATCCACCTGGGGAAGCCCTAGGTTGCAGACTTTCAAGATCTCACCCCGTTTCATCTAATTAGCTAAACCACCACAGGAACTCACAGATCTGGCAACCAGCATAACCTTATTTTTACATGTAACTGCAACACAAATAATGTTAATGTTCCCCTCTTTATATTTTTAAATAAAATATATTTTATTTTTTTTAATATATTCAATATCCATATGCACTGCATCTCCACTTTTGCAGGTAGCCAGTGGAGTGAGATCATGAGGGGTGTGACAAGGGCTCTCTTTGATTGATTGATTGATTGATTAAAGACAAGATGTGCTGCAGCATTCTGGATCCTTTACAGGGTTTGGTTGCATTGGCTGGAAGGCCAGTCAGAAGGGCATTGGAGTAGTCCAGCTTTGATATTACAAGTGCTTTGTCTAGGAGCTGCGTTCCATGCTTAGACAGGATTTTAGAGCACGTGCATGACAAAGAGATTGTTGCAATGTGTGAAGTGAATTTCAGCTGGTCATCAAACACTACCTGTGAACTGTGAAGTTGTATTCTAAAGATGGGTTGGCCAGGATTATCAGAAGCTCTGTCTTGCTGAAGGTGCCATTTCTTCATCCAGGCTGAGATGTCTAAAAGGCAAGCAGAGATTCAGGCCGCAATGGTGGGGTCGTCCGACTAAAATGAAGAGTAAAGCTGTGTATCATCTGCAAAGCACTGGTGTGAGAAGCCGTGTGCTTTAATGACTACGCCCAGAGAAGCTGTGTATATTGAGGAGAGGAGCAAGAACTGATCCCAGTGGGACCCTAGTGGTCAGCTGATGTGACATTGACTCCTGACCTCTTCATGATATTTTGAAAGATTTGTCTGCGAGATATGAGCTGAACCATTTGAGTGCAGGTCCAGAGATGCCCAGGTTGAAGAGTGATGATAACAGAATCTGGTGGTTCACTGTGTCAAAAGCAGCAGAGAGGTCAAGAAGAATTAGGACAGATGACATGGAGTTGGCTCTTGCCTGCCATAGGCTTTCAACCACCGACAGGAGGGCAGTCTCCATGGAATGTCCTATTTTGAAACCAGACTGTTGACTGTCAAGTAGGTTGTTTTGTGAGAGATAGGAAGACAGCTGAGTAAATACAACCTTTTCAAGAACCTTTGAGAGGAACAGGAGTGAAACTGGTCTATAGTTGCTGAAGGGTAGAGTGTAGTTTTTTTGCAGCAGTGGGGTTACCTGAGCCTGCTTGAACAAGGAGGGAATGTTTCCTGTAGAGATTGACATGTTTGGAATGTGTGGAGTCGGGCAGAAGTGATGGAGAGATTGCTTGCAGTAGATGTGAAGGGATAGGGTCAAGGGGGCAGGTGGTAGGACGGTTGAAGAGGATAATTTTGGAGATCTTATTTTGAAAGTAAATAGCTTTGACAGTAGAGATGCTATTATAAAAGGAAGAGAGGAGAGATTGATGGTTGAGTTGATTACACCCTGATACATCCTTTTCAAGAACCTTTGAAAGGAACAATAGGAATGAAACTAGTTGCTGACCACTGAGGGGACGAGTGTTGGGTTTTTTGAGTATTAGGATAACTCGACTCTGCCTGAATGAAGAGGGAACATTTCCTGTACAGATTGACGTGTTTAGAACGTGTGGAGTTCAGGCAATAGTGATGGAGAGCCACCTTACGGGTCTTACGGGTATGGAACAAGATAAGGGTGAACATCAGGAAGATCAGACCATTCTTGTCTGAACATGCAGTGTAGCTCCTAGTCCAACCTCTTGTCATATCAAGACTGGACTACTGCAATGCATTACTGGCTGGCTTTTCAGCCAATGCAACAAAACCCCTGCAAATAATCGTGAATGCAGCCACACACTTGGTCTTCAATCATCTGAACAGACCCATGACACACCCCTCCTGATCTCACTCCACTGGCTACCTATAGTCACCAACATTCAATTTAGTTCTTTGACACTGGCTTTCAGGACAGTCAGCAGAACTTTACCCTCGTACCTTAACTTCTTCAGATATACGTCCCCTCCTACCAACTACTTTCTATAAAAGAGCGATGCCTGATTTGTTTCCTCACAACAATGTACCAGATCGCTCTCTAAAACATTCACCTATTCTGTTCCTCTCTGGTGGAATGAGCTGCCAGCATCCACCCAATCTGTTGAGACCGTCACAACTTAAAAAAAAAAAAACAACTGAAAACACAGACACCTGATTTATCCCAAATGTTCTGATATTAACCTTACTTGTTTAAAAACAAAACTTTTCCTCTTCTGTTGTGCATCGTGTCCCTAGCATCAGAACTATTCCTACTTGTAAATGTAGCTTTGTAGGTACTAGTAAAATACCAGAGATACCAGTGCTTTTTAAATACTAGTACCTATTGATTAGTTACTAGTACTTACTAGATACATGTATTCATTCCATTAGTTACTAGTATTTAATTACACTTTACTAGTTAAGAATGTTAGAAGTAGTACTTCTAGTTAGAAGTAGTACTCATTTTCTAGTTACTGTAACATAGGATATTTCCTAAATGTAATAGATACTAGTACTTTTTAAATTTACATTTGTGCTCCATACGCATTTACATTTATGCATTTGTCATATATGTAAATAACTACTAACTGATCTACAGGAACATTCACAGTAAGAGACACAGAGCAAGCAAAGCAGAATCTTTGGAAACATATTCTCCAGAGCAGAGAGCTTATTACCGCTTCACTCACATGCTGTGATCACATTCGTAGCAGTCAGCATCCTTTACTGTAAACATAGACAGAAACAGATTTAATCAACCAACATTTAAGTAATTCCTATATTTCCACTAAATGCCTGGACAGTTCCAGGCTAGACATTCATGGCTAGATTTAATTTGAGCCCTAAATGGTTAGCCCTAGTGATGCTCCTGGTATATAAATCTAAAAAACTTACAATCATAAAATCCAAACATCATTCAACTCTTTTCTATCTCACAGAGTAAAACATTGTTATGGTACATCCAGAAAATAAGCAGTCATATTAAACATATCAAGTCAAGTCAAGTCAAGTTGAGCTTTATTGTCATTCCGCTGTATGTGGGGACATACAGTGGAACGAAATGTCGTGCCTCACAGGACCACGGTGCTACATAAATACAGACATACAACAATGATGTGAAACAGTATAAATCTTAACACAAATACTAACAGAGTTAGATTATAAATATACTATATATAAAGTTGCCTATACATAAACTAGAAAATACAAACTATACAAATGTTTCACAAATACTGTACATGAGGAAAAAGAAAGTCAAGCACTGTTCCTGGCTGGAGAACAGTGCAAGATGATCTGTAGTGCATGGGCTTGTAAACATACATATGTTATGAGTCTTTTTTGTGTGATTATGTACCCTCGGTTGTAAAACGTGTCTAGTGCACATAGAGGAGAGTGTGTTACTACAGGTGGTCTGTGCGGCCTACTCACCTGTGTGTAGCACTCTCAGAATTGCACAAGGGAGAAAAAAAAAAAATATATATATATATATATATATATATATATATATATATATTCAAGAGGTATGGGGTTTTTCAGAGGGGGGCCGTGCTTGAGTTCAGGGCTCTCACAGCCTGGGGGAAAAAGCTGTTGAGCAGTCTGACGGCAGGAGCTGGAAGAGACTGTGTGAGGGATGGGTGGGGTCCTTTACGATGCTGGTGGCTTTGTTGGAGCATCGTGAAAGCAAAATGTCCAGGATGGAGGGGAGAGGGGCACCGATGATCTTTGCAGCTGTGTTCACTGTCCGCTGGAGGGTCTTGCGGTCTGCGACGCTGCAGTTCCCATACCAGACAGTGATGCAGCTGGTCAGCACACTCTCAATGGTTCCCCTGTAGAACATGGTGAGGATTGGTGGAGGGAGACTTGCTCTTTTCAGCCGGCGGAGAAAGTGTAGGCGCTGTTGTGCCTTTTTGGAGAGTGACGTGGTGTTGGTGGTCCAGGTGAGATCCTCTGTGATGTGCACCCCCAGGAATTTAGTGCTGCTGACTCTCTCCACAGTCGAGCTGTCTGGTCAGTGGGGGGTGGTCAGTGGAGTTTCTCCTGAGGTCCATCACAACCTCCTTTGTCTTCTCCACATTGAGGGACAGGTTGTTAGCGCCACACCATGCCGCTAGCTGTGCCACTTCCTCTCTGTAGTGCGTTTCATTGTTGTTGCTGATGAGACCTACCACCGTTGTGTCATCAGCGAACTTGATGTGGTTGGAGCTGAACTTGGCAGTGCAGTCGTGGGTCAGCAGTGTGAAGAGCAGCGGGCTGAGCACACAGCCTTGTGGGGCACCTGTGCTCAGTGTGGTAGTGCTCGAGGTATTGTGGCCGACACGGACTGACTGGGGTCTTTCAGTTAAAAAGTCCAGAATCCAGTTACAGAGAGAGTTGTTAAAGCCTAGCAGGTGTAATTTATTAATGAGCTGTTGTGGGATTATTGTGTTGAATGCTGAGCTGAAGTCAATGAACAGCATTCTTACATAAGTGTTCTTCTGGTCTAAGTGGGTAAGAACCAGGTGGAGGGTGGAGGAAATTGCAGTAGAGCGACGGTTTGGACGGTATACAAACTGGAGCGGGTCGAGTGTGTTGGGGAGGCTGGTTTTTATGTGATTCATGACTAATCTCTCAAAGCACTTCATCATGATTGGAGTCAGTGCTATGGGACGATAGTCATTCAGACAGGACACAGGTGATTTCTTAGGTACCGGTATGATGGTTGTGGACTTGAGACACGTGGGGACGACTGCCTGGCTCAGCGAGATGTTGAAGATATCTGTTAGGACATCTGTCAGCTGTGCAGCACAGTCTCTCAGTACACGGCCAGGTATGTTGTCAGGACCCGTAGCCTTGCGTGGGTTAATCCTAGACAGGGTCTTCCTCACTACGGCTGGAGACAGACAGAGCGCCTGGTCGGTGGGAGGTGTGGGCAGTTTTTGTGCAGGTGTGTCATTCTGCGTTTCAAACCGTGAATAAAACTGGTTAAGTGCTTCTGGTTGGCACGTGTGGTAATGGTCTTTGTGACTGTCACATCATCAATGCACTTGTTGATATATGCACTCACTGTTTCAGTGTACTCATGCAGGTCGGTGCTGTTGTAGTAGGTGGCTGCCTCTTTAAACATGCTCCAGTCTGTAGTCTGAAAGCAGTCCTGCAGTGCTGAGGTAGCATCATCCGGCCAGACTGTGATGAGTTTTTGAACCGGTTTGGTGAGTTTCAACAGTGGATTGTATGCTGGGATTAGCATAACAGAGATGTGATCGGAGTACCCGAGGTGGGGCCGGGGTTCAGCCCTGTACGAGTCTTTCTGTGTTGTGTAAACAAAGTCCAGTGTGTTATTTCCCCTTGTAGCAAAGTTCACATGTTGGTAGAACTTTGGCAAGACTGTCTTTAAGTTTGCGTGGTTAATACTATATAATATAATATCTGTCTTTGTTTCTGTATTAACTAATTAGCCAGATAACAGAAATTGTATTCTGTATGGTAATGAATTATTATCATGTAAGCTCTGACTGGATGGCTGAAAAGTACACATTTATGCATTTGGGAGATGCTTTTATCCAAAACCACTTAAAGTACAATCAAGTTATACATTGTATCAGTATGTGTGCTCCCTTGGGATTCGAACCCACAACCTTTGTGCCTCTCACGCAATGCTCTACCAATTGAGGTACAGGAGCTTATAATGATTTGTAGTTTTGATTTGTTTGAACCAAGATGTCTCAACATTATTGGGGTTATTTTGAGATATACAAACAAATGGGTACTATTTGCTATTCTTTTTTTTCTGTCAGCTACTTATTTTTTATATCTTTTGCTATTTTGACTAGTAACATATCTTACTAGTCAAAATTGCTTTTTAACCTGTCATATGTAACGATTAGTCAGAATGTCCGCTGTAGAGTTCCGTTAAAAATCTATCCAGTAAAATAAAAAGCCTTAAGTCAGTATTGGAATAGGTAATATCTAATAAGTACTAGTATCTTTTGAATAAGTACTAGTAGCTAATCAGTTGGTTCCAGTATTTAATAAAAACTTTTTATTTAATGGCTACTAGTATCTATACGAATAAGCACTAGTATCTGTTTAATATGTAGTAGTATCTAATAAGTAATAGTTATTAATTAATAAGCATTAGTAAAAACATGAATTGAATAAGTATTAATGGGTCTAATAGAATAGTTGCTAGTAACTAAAAAAACAAGACTTAATAGCATAAAAATAGATGCTAATTTTTTTTAAGGATTAAATGTTAAAAATGCTTGCAATAGTTAAATGATGTTTCTTTTTAAATCAATTGGTTAAAAGCATCAGCAAAATTCATCCACCCATCTATCCAACCTTTCTCTAAACCCGTCTGTCCTCTATAGGCTGATGAGCAGCCTATTACAGGGCAAACACTCACAGCTAATTGAAATTTATTATATTCAGTTTACCTATGTCTTAGACTGTGGGGGAACCAGAGAACCTGAAGGAAACGCACGCTGACATGGGCACATGCTCCACACAGAAAGGAAAAAATGTTATTTAAATGAATGACTGGTGCCTGGTAGTACTTTCTTTAAAGGGCACAAATTCACTCTATAAATGTAATGTACATGTAAAAACACAACTGTTTTCATTATTTTAGTGAGTTAAGCATTTTAGGATGTCCCACCTTAATTTAAAACCAAAATATTATTGGCTAACACTAGAATGTGCCATGATTTGTCAGTGCAATGTGGAAGTTATCTGATTGGCTACAGTACACAGTGGGTGGATTCCATGTATTTGTAGATTTGTGTGCTTGTATTGTTTCTAGAAATGTTTCAAAATGCACAGGATGCAGTCCACAACTGAATGGAGGTGTTTGTAAAAACAAAAATATATTTAATTTTTTTTCATTTGCCAGTGTCATTTATTTGTGAATTTTATTGTGCAGTTTCTAACATGTATTTGTGGACTTCATTCTATTTATTTGTGGAGTCCAATTCTCCACAATTGTTTTGAATCTCTCTACGTTTATTTATAGATAATATTACACAACAGTATTACACAACAATTCTGATTCCATACAGAACCAATGAGATCTAAAGTTATCGACAGGTCTCCATATTTAATTTCAGTGCTGATGTTCAGTTGCATAATAGAACATAAAGTGTGTCTCACATTGTTATGAAAATTTGCAGCCCTCAGTAATGCATGGCATTTATGTCATTTATAACCAGTAAGCAAGCCAGAAATGACAGTGGCAAGAAATGCACACATGGGGTAAGTGCTTTGTGCCGTAGTCACAGTACTACCTCAGGTGTGCATTTTTCTTATAACTGAACGGCCTGTGGTCAAGTTATTCCTTACATACTGTTTCATATGGTTTTAATCTGTGGTTGTTTTGTTTTGTCAGTACAATTCTTGTGGAGCCATCATGTGCAGCTCATCTGACTCTGACTGGTGATTTGTGTATTACTGTTGGGGTGAAAACACAAAGTATGTTAGGAACTGAACTCAACACGGTCCAGCTGTCCATCTTCTCGCATCGGTTCATGAGCATCGCAGGTTTGACACAAGACCAGAAATAAAGTTTGGCATGAAACTTAAAGGGTCACCCTAAAATGAAAAATGTCATTACTCACCCTTATCTTGTTCCATACCCGTAAGATCTTCTTTCATCTTCAGAACACAAATTAAAATATTTAAGAGCATCATGTTCATACATGTTAACGTTGAAATATTCTGGCCTGAGTTTTGACATGGTACTTACCACATTTTCTTCAGGAAAAATATAATATCTAGTTATTGTTAATCTTCTGGGACTACAATTTCTGACTAACTCCTCCTAGAGCTTTCAAGCTACAACCACCAAACTTTTCACAGACCTTCAGACTTAGATCTTTTCTAAGGGATCGGACGTATGGTTTTCCTAAAAAGAGTGTTTGAAATTACCCCAAATCCCATACACTTACATTGATGGAATGTTCAGATGAGCCAAGACTCTGATGTTTTGTGTTCAGATTACTACTGTTAGAGCTCACACTAGGCAGGGAACAGAACTGTAGAATCTAACTGAGCTGGAGGTAGGTAAATAGATAATAGGAAGTTTAATAAAGAGGTCTGTCACATTCCCACTCCTTTTGGGTCATCCAGATTATGGCTGTAATCTTCTTAAATTGGCATGAGGATAAACATCTAGGTGAACCGGAAATAGGACAGGTGTCAGGTCAGGTTGATTTGATTAATAAATCCACAGAACTATGTATAGGCTATATAGGCTTTAATATATTAAAGAGATGGGTTTTTAATCTAGATTTAAACTGACAGAGTGTACCTCCAGGACAACACCGGGAAGGCTATTCCAGAGTTTGGGCACCAAGTATGAAAAGGATCTACCACCCCTTGATTTTGAAATTCTGCAGCAACAAACTGGTATCAGTAGATAAATGTACATAAATCAGTAGATGACTTAAACCATGCCAGTGCAGTTTCATTTATGCCAGCATAATTTTCAAGCCTACTTGAGAACGCTGGGGTCAATAATGTTTGTTAAAAAGCTTTGCTACGATCGAGTAGCACTAGTAGAGAGATGCAACCATGATCAGCTGACAGAAAATTCTTGCAGATTATGTTTCTGTCCAGGAAAGAACATGAGGACACCACCTTTGCAAGAATTTTTGGAAAAAAGGTACATATTAAAGGTCTGTAATTTAGTAGTTCCAGGGATCAAGTTTTTTTTTTATTTAAGGTCTGATAACAGCCAACTTGCAAGTTTTTGGGACATTCCCCAACACCAATGATAAATTAATAATACTATTTAGATGATCAATTTCAGCAAGCATCTCTTTCAGCAACTCAGTAGGTATAGCATCAAGCATACATGTTGATTTAGATTATTATTTTTGACAGTTGATCTTTACCTATAGTAAAGAATGACTGGAGTCGTGCCTTGGGCATACTGTGATGCTCTCTTGTGTGATTGTGTAGCAGGAAATTGCATGTTTGTTTTTACTCTGAACGTATCTATTTTATTAAAGAAATTCATAAAATCACAGTTATGGTATTGACCACTGTCTGAAGCAGTTGAAGCTTTTTTGAAGATTTAATTTAGCTGAAGACTTTTTTTGTTTAGTCACTGTAAATGCATAGAGCCTTTCTGTTATGTAAAACACTCCCCTTTCATGCTGTACAGAAAACCTCTAGATTTGTTTGCTTCCAGTTGCACTCCATTTTCCGGAATTAACATTTTGTGTTGCATTGTCAAAGTTTTTAAAGTTATCTGTTATGCTAAGGAATTAAAACAGTTCAGGCAGACTGTTTCTAACGCAATCTTTAGTGGCAGAAGTTATCCTTATACTGTATTTGTAGCATAGAGCTGATATTGCAACTATAGGTAAGTGTGTTAAACAGATAATGATCTGAAATGTCTTCACTCTGCTGCACAATATTAATGTCATCCACATTTACACGTATTAAATCTAAAGTACAATTACGACAATGAGTGGGTCCTGACACATGTTGTGAAAGTCGAAGTTTAAAATCTTTGAAAACCTTTCCTAACCCTAATCTTTGAAAGCCAATCCCAGTGCATGTTTTTCATTATCCACATGGCAACAAGTAGGACTTTATCTGTGGCCAGTACTACTACTACTGATAAAAAAAAAAAGTCACTAAATTCTTTGACAGTCTGTGTGGTGCCCTGGTGGCCTGTATACAGTAGCCAGTAGAAATGTCAAACTCGGTTTATAATATACGCCAGTTGAAGTTATATTGAGCACCATTACTTTAAAAAAATTAGAAGGCTGATACTTAGAACAGTAATTTTGGAGATAGATTAATTCAATGTAATGCAATTGTCTTGTTTTAGCCATGTTTAACTTTAAAGGACTATGTAAACTAGCATAAAACCTTGTATGTTTGTTTGCAATACATTTCCTATCAATATGTAGACTAAACCATACCATATCATACCACAGTGAGCAGAAAATACAAACGCCTTAAATCCTGTGCCCAAAGCTTAATTTTTGTATTTGAATCCACAGATAGCCATGGAATTCTCATCTCCTTTCTTTGTTAATGGCAATTTAGATGTTGCTGTTTCTCAATTTTCCCTTTATTTCTCCAACATAAAGGGGGGGGTCAGAAAATAATGGGCTGCCGAGGGGTGTTCAAAGTAACCAGTCATAAGAGTGGAGTCATCAGTCACTGTCCCGCTTCTAGAGCCTCAAAAGTCAACTTAACAGCTAGCAGCTTAGAGAGCCGATGTTTTTCCATGTGGATACTGTTCTGTGCACTCGAATCAGGCATTCACACGAGTTTTGTGTCTATTAAAACGGCATATTCCTCAAGCTCCTTTGGATAAAAAAGTCTGTTTGTATAGTGTTAGTTAACTGAAGGTTGTTTCTTTATCACACAGAGCAGATGGGTCGTGTACTGCAGAGAACTTCAATCTCCACTAACATAAAGGAACGTCTTGATTTCTCCTGTGCTGTGTTTGGACCTGATGGAGGTTTAGTGTCTAATGCCCCTCACATCCCGGTTCATCTGGGAGCTATGCAGGAAACTGTACAGTACCAGGTGAAAAAAAAAAAAGATATATAGATATATATACAACCCCAAATCAGAAAAAGTTGGGACAGTATGGAAAACACAAAAAAAAGTAGTGATTTCTAAATTTACTTTGACTTGTATTTCATTGCAGACAATACAACAGCACATTATTTAATGTGTTCCTCATGATTTTTATTGTTTTTTTCTTCAAAAAAACAAAATTCCTATTTTGGTTCTTGCAACATCTAACCCTAACCCATTTCAAAAAAAGTTGGAACAGTAAAGCATTTACCACTTTGTAATGTTGCCATTCCTTTTCACAACACTTAAGACATTTAGGGACTGAAGACACCAAGTGAAGAAGTGTTTCAGGTGTAATTTTGTCCCATTCTTGCTGCAAACAAGTCTTAAGGTGGGCAACAGTACGGGGTCTTCGTTGTCGCGTTTTGCGCTTTAAAATGCACCACACATTCTCTATTGGAGACGGGTCGGGACTGCAGGCAGGCCAGTCAAGTACCTGTATCCTCTTCTTCCGCAGCCAGGACTTTGTAATGTGTGCAGAATGTGGTTTTGCATTATCTTGTTGAAATATGCATGGACGTCCCTGGAAAAGATGTCTTCTTGAAGGCAGCATATTGTGCTCCAAAATCTCTATGTACTTTTCAGCATTAATGGTGCCATCACAGAAGTGCAAGTTACCTTTACCAAGGGCACTGACACAACCACATACCATGACAGACCCTGGCTTTTGGACTTGTTGCTGGTAACAGTCTGGATGATCCTTTTCTTCTTTGGTCCAGAGCACACGGCGTCCATTTCTCCCAAAAAATACCTGAAATACTGATTCATCTGACCACAGTACACGTTTCCACTGTGTGATGGTCCATCCCAGATGCCTCCGAGCCCAGAGAAGTCGACGGCGCTTCTGGACACTGTTAACATAGGGCTTCCTTTTGGCACAGTACAGTTTTAACTGGCATTTGTGGATGTAACTACGTATTGTGGTACTTGACAAAGGTTAGTAGTCCTGAGCCCATGTAGTCCTGAGCCCATGTGGTGATATTGCTTATAGATGAATGACGATTCTTGATGCAGTGCAGGGATCGGAGAGCACGGTTGTTCAGCTTAGGCTTGCGCCTTTGTCCCTTATGCACTGAAATTCCTCCACATTCCTTGAATCTTTTAATTATGTTATGCACTGTTAAAGGTGTAATAAGTAAATGTCTTCCTATCTTTCTTTCAGGAACATTGTTTTTAAACATTTCAATAATTTTCTCACGTATTTGTTGGCAAACTGGCGATCCTCGGCCCATCTTTGCTCCTAAAGGACTAGACCTTTCTTGGATGCTGCTTTTGTACCAAATCATAATTACAATCACCTGTTGACATCACCTGTTTCAAATCACATCATTATTTAACAAATTTACCTAATTACTAGCACTAAATTGCTCCTGTTCCAACTTTTTTTGAAATGTTGCAAGAACCAAAATAGGAATTTTGTGTTTTTGAAGAAAAAAACAATAAAAATCATGAGGAACATAAATAATGTGCTGTTGTATTGTCTGCAATGAAATACAAGTCAAAGTAAATTTAGAAATCACTACTTTTTTTATTTGTGTTTTCCAAACTGTCCCAACTTTTTCTGATTTGGGGTTGTATTTAAATCAGTGGTTGTCTGTCCTGCTTCTTGTGATCCACAGCTCTGCTCGTTCTGTATGTTTCTCTTACATGCTTGTTTTGACAATGCTTTAGCTCTGGTTCACGCATTGTAGTAAAATGTTTAACGTGTTTAACGTCATTACCCAGCAGGAAGCAGTGAACTGAGGTTTGGGTTAACTGAGATTGTGGTGGTGATATTGCTGTAGATTCGGGCAGGAGGGGGCAGTATGAAGGAGGGAGACGTGATCCTCAGTAATCATCCGTGTGCAGGCGGCAGTCACCTACCAGACCTCACAGTCATCACACCTGTACGGTCAACACCAGTCATAATTCACCACCTTCATTCTCAATTTCAGTGTCATATTTCACCACAAAATGAAGCTTGTGTTTTCGACGGCTAAGATTATGCATTGCGCTGTTATTTTACAACATTTAAGCATTTTTCTTAAAATTTCCTTAGTCATAGCAAAATTTTCTTTTAGTCATAGAAATATGTCCCGTCCGGACAAAATGATATTTTACATTCATAAGATGCAGTTAAACAAACTCTACAGTTGTAAATACTGTTTAATTACAGGGATTAACAGGGATTAAGTATACAGTGCATTAATTTTTTTTACATTAATAAAAATATTTAGAGGGGTTGTTTTTGTCATGAAAATAGAAAATTGTCTTACTGTGGTGTAAGATTGTAGACTAAACCATGTGGTGTAAGATTGACTGGTTTGTTTTCTGCAGGTGTTTCGTGATGGACTAAGTGAACCAGTGTTTTTTGTGGCTAGTAGGGGGCATCATGCTGACATCGGGGGCATTACTCCAGGCTCAATGCCCCCTCACTCCACCTGTCTACAGCAGGAGGGCGCTGTCTTCATGTCCTTTAAGCTGTTGACTGATGGAGTCTTCCAGGAGAAAGGTTAGACAGACACATTGATCAGGTTAAAGTCAGTTCACCATGAGTGTGGCATGATGTGGTTTATGCAAGATCTATTCTTTATCGTCAGCTGTGACAGAGGCCCTCATGGCACCAGCACAGTACCCAGGATGTTCTGGGACACGAAATCTCCGTGACAACCTGTCAGACCTGCGGGCACAGGTAGCAGCCAATCAGAGGGGCTGTCAGCTGGTGGGGGAATTGATTGACTGCTATGGTCTGGAGGTGGTCCAGGCATATATGGGCCACATTCAGGTGTGTACTTTAAGCATGACTGGGTCTTGTGTTTTTTTGGTAGCTTTAGGGTTTTTGTTAATGAAGGTGTCATGTTGCAGAGGAATGCTGAGCTGGCAGTTCGAGACATGCTGAGAGATTTCGCCCGGCAACGGCGACAGGAAACAGACTGTCTAGAATTTGAAGCAGAAGATCAAATGGACGATGGAACGGTCATCAGATTGAAGGTCCAGATAAATGAGGAACAGGTGGGAAATCATTTTTTTGCTGAACAAATTTGTTAAAAACTTATTTGCCTTGTAAATAAAACAACACATTTATGATGGTAAATATTATACAGAGGATTGTGGGTGTAGTGCCAGATTTTACAGCTACATTTACTGCCAGATGCTTCCAGGCTTTTTGCATGTATCATTCAAAAAGACCAAATGTATGTTTTAATGGCATCCAGCTTCTGTCACTGTGTGTGTAGGGCAGTGCGGTGTTTGATTTCACAGGAACGGGGGTAGAAGTGTGGGGTAACTGTAATGCTCCTCGTGCCATCACCCTCTCAGCCCTGATATACTGTCTAAGGTGTATGGTGGGTCAGGACATCCCCCTTAACCAGGTCTCACAGACATACACACACACTCATAGTTGTTTGATCATATTAGTGAGTTCATTCCATAGACTTCCACTAGTTTTATATTGGGCTAATGATATTTTCAAACGTGCATGACATTAGATATGGACTATTTAGTCTTTTCGTTTAGTGAGAACTAGTTAAACGTCCCACAAGTTGGTTGTCATGATATTTCAATATGTTAGTAAGGACATTTGATTATAGTCAGAGGAGTAAACATACACTGAGGTCCGTGTGTAATGTTTTATTTCAGGGCTGTCTGACACCTGTAAAAGTCATTATTCCATCTGGCTCAATTCTGCAGCCGTCTCTGAACGCAGCAGTGGTGGGTGGTAATGTTCTGACCTCACAGAGGGTTGTGGACGTTATCTTCAAAGCTTTCCAAGTGTGTGCTGCCTCACAGGTGTGTCAGCAGACCAGTGACAGGTCAGACAGACATATGCAAACAGACTGACAGACACAGACATAACAGATGTGTGAGGCAGTCACCTGACTGGAATTGGCTTGAGGGCACTGACAGCAAATGCTCCAAAAATGTTTATAAACTTTTATTAAACAGTTTATTAAACAGTTATTTTCTACTTTTTAAAAAAAATAAACAAATATGACAGACAGTATAGGGTTTTTATTCATTTTGTTTTGAATTATATTAAATGTAGCAAATAAACATGACAAGCAGTAGCTTTTATTCTCTCTGTTATCAACAAATACAATAAACTTGACAAATAAGGAACTTCACAGTTTAACAAAACAATCCGCGACAGGATAAAGTGTAATGTTTTTTTTTAAATGTCCTCTACAGTATTCTCGGATGCATGGTATTTTGTGTCAGTTTCTGAAATTGCTCATTCATTTACATTCACTTCTTCCCCATATAGTGGACTCATTTGCTTATAGGAAAGTAAAAATATTCACAAGCACAATTAATCAGTTATTTCACAAATCCGTATTTTATTAAATTTTATTAAATTTATTAATTTTATTTTATTAAAAAATTCAAAGAGCATAATTTCCCTTCACCATTCCCATGTGTTTATATATTTGCAGCATGTAGTAATGACAGTAAAGTTTGTTATACTGCTAAAAATATTAAAATCAAGCAAATGCTTGCATTTGTAATTAACTGGCTTGACTGCTCTCAAGACCAGCATTGAAAACGCATCACATAAATTGGTTATGAAACCGTAAGACATGACACAAAACATGTTGTCTATGTATGAACAGCATATCCTGCATTATCAGTGTTGTTCATGTGGCATTCCACTTACCATAACATCAAAAAGTACTTCAGTTGTGTATCTCTCTTTATTTGTCTAGCAAACATTTAATAAAAAACCCATAGCATCTAAAAGTTCATTCGGGCCCAAGTGCTAACAGGAAGTGGCTTATATCTGTGAGTGTGTCACTTAAAACAGTTTAAAAACAGTCCTCTGAAATTTACCAAAGTCACTTCAAACTTGGTCAGAAAAAATAAGAGATATTGAAAATGTTAAATTGTAAACAAGTTGTTAATATCTCCAACGATGTTGCCATGACGAGGCAATCAATGTATGGAAATAAATGGAACAAAGTGTATGAATTGCATGATTTACATCAAACTTGGGAAATATGTTTGGTGTTGTTGGAGCATCACAGCGATGTAGCTATTGTGAGTCACAGTTATAGTGCCTCCAACTGGCAGCAAAAAGTATGTCACCTACAAACGATTTAGAACAAACTTTAATATACTTAGTTATTACACAATTGCTAGTATCACACCCAAACATTCTAGCATCATGTTAAAACGTAAGCATCATGCTAATTGATGTTAAAACATGTTAGCATCATGCTAATTAATGTTAAAAGATGTTAGCATCATGCTAATATTATGCTAATTAATGTTAAAAGATGTTAGCATCATGCTAATATTATGCTAATTAATGTTAAAAGATGTTAGCATCATGCTAATTGATCCTAAAATGTGCTAACATCATGTTAAAATGTGCTAACACCATGTTAACATATAACATGTTAAAATCATGCTAGACTATGGTTAAACATTAACAATGTACTAAAACATGAAACAAGTCACCATCGTGTTGTATTATTATTATTATTCTGAGACCCCAATTTATAGAAAGTAACTCCTCCTACAGCTTCAGGATGTTCCCACTTGTGTTGCTTTATCTTTTTTTAACAGATTAGACTTTCGGAATTTTCGTAGCGGGCTTTCAAACAGGTCCAATTTTCCATTGACTTACATTGAAGAAATTTTACAAATAAATACTTCCCAGAAAGATTAGCGCATGACCAACCACACTGAAACATGCTAATTGGTGTTAGAACATGCTAGCATCATGTTAACATTGTGTTAATTTGTTAAAATGTGTTAGCATCATGCTAATTTATGCTAAAATCATGCTAGATTATGTTTAAAGCTTCATCTTAATCTAACATGACTTTAACATGTTTTATGTTAAAATGTTAACAATATAGTAAAATGTTAAACTAGGTCAGAAATTCTCTAACACGATGGTGACTAAAGTATTTCATACCAATACACTTTTCAGGCCGGTTTGTCCTCAAGCTTTACTATCTAGCTGAAATTTGACATCTAATGTCACTCGTTTTTGCTCAGGGTTGCATGAACAATGTGTCATTTGGCTGTGAGAAGAGCGGTTACTACGAAACAGTTGCTGGGGGTGCAGGGGCGGGACCAGGCTGGAATGGCCGGAGCGGAGTTCACAGTCACATGACGAATACGCGGATCACTGATCCAGAGATCCTGGAGAAGAGGTTTGTGTCATTGTTTACACGTCATGAGATGAGATTGATCAGTGATGGAGTGTGATGCGTTTCAGGTATCCGGTGGTTCTACAGCAGTTCTCCCTGCGGCTGGGTTCTGGAGGTTCTGGTCAGTACAGCGGAGGTGATGGAGTCATCCGGAAACTTCTGTTCCGCACTCCAGTGATTCTATCCGTGCTAACAGAGAGACGATCCATGCCGCCCTATGGACTGCATGGTACCTTTACCTACAGCAGCCAAAATATCACCTTTTACATGCATCGAGTCACATACAGATGTTTTACATGTCTAGGAGGCGCAAATGGAGCCTGTGGGCTGAATTTGTTGCATAAAACAGACAACAGAGTCTTAAATTTAGGCGCCAAGAACAGCATCAATGTGGAAGCTGGGGTAAGACTGAGTATGTGTTTGTCCATAATTATAATTTGTGTATTTTTATGTACATAATTGTTTTAAGCATTATTGTAATACAAAGCAGTATTTATTTTAAAAATATCCCACCTGTGACTTGATCCCACCAGGCTGATTTGTATCATTATCTAATCAACATGAAATCAAAATGACCCTGATCATTAGAACACATTCCTGATCGTTTTGTGCAATTTATACCAGGAACAGAAATTGCCGTTTTTTAGCTGATGTCACCAGGTTCAGTCCCACCCTGCAAGTTTTCATCTTGGTGAATTGTTTTATCAATATTATAGGGGGTGATGAGAATAAACCCTTTGACATTTTCAGGATGTGTTTGGTTTATTCACACCTGGTGGGGGAGGATATGGACATGAGCAGGACAAAGATGATCTGATTCCCTCTAAAAAACGCTGCATGAACAAGTCTTCACAGAGAGACTGACAGACCTTTAAATATCAATGTTACCTCAACTGATGTGTACAGTTGTTTGAAAAACTGTTAAAATAATCAGTTAATGATAAAACAATGGAATGACAATTTCTGAAGCCAAAATAAAAACATTAATGAACAATAATTTTTTTCTGTTACTTTTCCTGGGCCTCATCATAAAACTAAAATGTGTAAATATCTTGCATAAATTGTCACACAAATTTACAACATCCATACAAATATTTTTATGAACTAATTCTACACATCAGCCTCTACCCAGAAATTGCAGTATATGGCAGTTAGCGATAATGGACAGCATTATTTAAAAAAAAAATTGACAATGTGAAGAGCAGTTCAAAATAAATGACTGTTAGGAGCTTCATGTCCAGAGCAGAGAAGTTGATAAGGCTTCAGGACACAGTACCCTAATAAAGATGCCTCTAAATACAGATCTGCCACAGGAACGCAAGCCAGAAATAAACCCACAGGACTGATAACACACAAAGAGGCAGTGAGGTGGACGTAAAGTAACTGAAATTTATGAGAAAACAAAGTTTATAAACAAAATAGTTTTTTGTTTTTTGATTTTAAAAACAAAAATCATGTTTACCCACTTAATGAAGACTCATAGTGTAAAATTAACATTACAAATTCTTTATAGTTTTAAAACAAATCCTTACAAACTGTCCAGCACTGTTTAATCTGTAGGCAGGTAAAATTGCCATATAATGCTTCAAGCTTGTAAAACAATACAATTCATTTAAATGTTCTGTGTATTGCTTCAGATATTATTTCCAAATAATAAAATGCAACATGCAGCTCAGCTTTAACTATCATGGCTGAGATAGCATTAGCTGTTGTAAACTTGTGCAGTGCTACAAATAATGACTCCAGGAGCTCTTTCACACAGTTAACACCATTTAAACCTATTATTTACTATAAACACAATCTGATGAACAGGCAGACAGTAGGGGCAGGAATGGAGACTAAATTAGTGTTAGCAGACATGTGAGAATTTGTTGCCCTGAAAGTACCTCTAAAAGATGTATGGGGCCAGATCTTGAGCAAAAATGGTCTCATTCTGACAGGACACTGCATTTTGCCTTTTAAGCCGTTCTAAGGGAATTCTGTTCACTTCCACAGTCCAGAAGTTTCCTTTACCTTATGGTTTACCAGGTTCTTTTCACACCTAGAGACAGAAGGGAGACACAAACAGAATATTAATTATCAACAAATACTTATGACTCAGAAAATGACATTAAAGCCTGGCTGCATATCATCACACATACTTTGACAAAACGCCCATATGACAAGAGCTTGTGTTAGACTGATTCCTTTTAGCCTTTGTAGTTTCCCTTAAAGAGAGTGCTGATCTCCTTCACAATCTGTTCAGAGGATAACAAAACTATTCATCATTATTAACAACAACTGCATACATTTACACAGCTGAGTATGACTGGTGGACATAGAAAATATTGCATAAACCTAAATCATTTTTAAATAAGTACACATTTGAAATTAACTACCAAACTTAATTTACATTGGTTAGAATCAGCTTTTGTTTTATAATTAATAGAGACCTGTTTTCTGTGGCATTTTAAATTAATCTAAAACTGATTTATCACATTTAAACAACAGAACAGCTGTGATGTCACTTTTGAGAGGCTGCATGTGTTAATGTATATGTTCAATAATGATATCTATTTTTCAGATTCTGAAATTACGACAATGAATGCTTGGGTCCATTCACCTGTATTACCTCTTGTAAATATAGCTGCAAAACGCGCAAGTCTGTCTTTATCCACGGGACTCACTCTTAAATTAGTCAGCAAGCTGTTAAGTCCAGTAGTGTGTTGTTACGTGCTGCAACATTTTGAAACAATTGTGTAGTAATTACGGTGATAACTGCGTCTGGAATCACACTGTGCAGCAGTCACTTTGCGCTTTTACTCTTCACAAAATAAACTCCATTCAGATCCAGGTACTAGACAGACTATGCGCTCCATGCAAATCTGGATGCCCCAAAACTCACTGCAGGTCATTGACATATGACCTCCCAATGCTTTGCTATGCTGATGTGGATGGTGTAGTGGGGGAGGAGGCAGGGACGGTCACTTCCTAACCCCTCAGACTTCTGGCTCTAGGTCAGCTCTGTCTGAGCAGTGAACAATTCACAGTTTCATGTAAATCCTGCCATGTAAAGGAAAGAGAATGAGGCATGATCAGTTTGGGGAGGCAAAAGGGGGTCAGGAGGGTATCACAACTGTAAAAAGATCCAGTGATAAAGATCAGCACTGGAAAACATTAAATGGCCTTTCAGTTAGTCGTATGAAATATCTGTGTCATGCTAAAAAACATGATACTGCAAATGAGTACAATTATGTGCATAAATAATACAAATATATGTTTAAATATCGACATTTAATTTTTAAAAAATTAAAATAAATCAAGATCACATTAAAAACAAGCATTGCATGATCCACTAACAAATCAAATTAAACAATATATGATAGTACATATGGAACCAACAGAGGAACTACAGTGGAAAACCTGTTGTACTTTGTTCAATTTCATATTGTTACATATAGCCTAAATATACATTGATTAAAAAACTGATAACATAAAAGTATGAGTCATTTTGTATCTCTAAAATATAAGTAATTATAAATGAAGCACACTAAAAAGGGTAAGTGCAGTTTTAGGAAATTAACCAAACCCATACAATCACTTCCTTTGGTGTAAATCTATGGGTGAGTTATTCATGTTGTATAGCTGATTGAAAAAGTGATTAATGTGACCGAAAGGAATTAGTAGTGACTAACAAATTCTCATGCTTAGCTTCAAATCTTGGTGTTGAAAGGGAAAATAAATCATGGTTATTTACCAACAACACAGATTTGGTAGCTATACACCTTACACCTTATATTCTGCAAATTACAAACAATATACTACTGAAGAACAATCCAGAATTAAACGTTATAAAAGCATACCAGGTCCTAAACAAATAATAAAAAAACTTCTTTAATCTTCTAAATCTTTATAGCGTTAAAGACAGAAAACAGACACGTCTTCAGGAGGTCCGCGCACAGTGACACATACTGCTGAGCTCGAAGCTCACTACTGCTCTGAACTCAACCAGTTCACACACTGTGCATAGAAAATACTATTCATGTCTATTATTATTTTGATAAGTTGATTTTATTCTATTTAAATGCATTTTAACCTAAAATAATGTGCTACAATGTTTAAAAGAATACAAATATAATTTATTTTATTGTTTAATTTGTGTGTATGGCAGCACTGCATGTAAAAAACATATGTTTTTATATATAATAAAATATAGAATAAACAAACGTTAATGTCAATAAACAAGTAAACATTCAATCCATACATCACATATTGTCAAATGCCTATTATCAAGCTTTTAATTTATTGGGCTATTCTTTTATTATAGTCTTAATTTATGGAAAAGTTTTTAGGGTAGACCTGACCTGTTAAAAAGAGATGGCCTCCAACCCTCTAGGGCTGGTGCTGCTTGTTCATCTAGAAATTTGGCACATAGTCTTATTAATAGTACTAATACTTGACTAACTGGGCCCCAAGTCAGGAAGCAGACAGACTGGCTTAACCAACCGTCTGTTAGCCATCACATAATTTATAACACATAGAATCATCTAAATATTATAATATAGAGACTGTGTCTGTCCCCTGGACTGGTAAATACAAAAACCCCAGTGAACAATTAAATGGCAATTTAATCAATGTTAAACAAATAAAAAAGATACATAATACAGATAAGCAATTAATAAAGCTTGGTTTGCTGAATATTAGATCTCTCTCTACAAAAGCGTGTTTTGTTAATGACATAATCACAGATCATAACCTAGATGTGCTCTGCTTGACAGAATAATGGCTAAAACAAGACATTACATGGGTCTGTTCCCCAAAATTACTGCTATAATCATGAGCCTCATCCAAAGGGCAAAGGGGGAGGTGTTGCTGCTCTGTATAGGAAAACTTTAACTGGTACCCAGAGATCTGACTTGAGATACAACTCTTGAAGTAATGGTGCTCAATATAACTTCAATTTTGGTAAATAAGTAGAGTTTGTCATTTCTGCTGGCTACTGTCTACAGGCCACCAGGGTACAACAGACTTAGTAATGCTGGCCACAGGTCAAATCTTAATTGTTGGTGATTTCAATATCCGCATGGATAATGAAAAGGATGCATTGGGGTTGGCTTTCAAAGACAAAACTCTATCGGTGTCATGTCAGAACTAACTCATTGTCATAATTATACCTTAGATTTAATACTGTCCTATGGTGTAAATGTTGATGACATTAATATTCTGCAGCAGAGCAAAGACATTTCTGATCATTATTTGGCATCTTGTATAATACTTTTACCTATGGTTGCAAAATCAGTTCATTGCTTCAAATACATTACAATAACTTCTGCCACTAAAGATTGTTTCATCAACAATGTACCTGAACTGTCTCAATTCCTCAGTGTAACAGATAATTTGAAAACCTTGATAGCGCATACAGCATAGAAGGAGAGTGTTTCAAATTACTGAAAGGCCTTAAAAAGCTCTAGATCTGCCCATTTTTAAAATTTTTTAGAAGAAAATAAACACAACCCTATATATTTATTTGAAACCGTGGCTAAATTAAAAATCACAACTTATTAAAAAACCACAACTTGATCCCAGGGAACTCGGAAATTACAGACCCATCTCACATTTACCTTTTATTTAAAAATACTGGAAAAGGTGGTGTCTTCACAGATATGTTTCTTTCTTGGAAATGGTATCTGTGAGAATTTCCAGTCAGGATTAAGACCACATCATAGTACAGAGACTGCTCTCATCATAGTGACAAATGATCTGCTCATGTCGGCCGATCGTGGCTACATCTCTCTTCTAGTGTTACTCGACCTTAGTGCAGCCTTTAACCCTATTGATCACAGCATTCTACCAAATAGGCTTAAATTACGTTGGCATAAATGGAACTGCACTGGCATGGTTTAAATCATATTTATCTGACCAATTCCAGTTTGTTGGAATGTTTTCATTGTTATACTGATGATACTCAGTTGCACATTTCTTCTTGGCCCAACAGAATGCATAGTTGATATCAAAGCTTGGATGACTAGCAACTTTCTACTACTAAATTCAGACAAAACAAGTTTTACTTTTTAGACCAAAATCTTCCACATGGTTCGACCAACCTCGAACACTGTCTCACCCTTGATGGATGCTCTATTAGCCTGCTTCATTAGCCAAGAATCTGTGTGTCAATATTGATAGCAATTTGTCCTTTGAAAACCACATTTCCAATATTTGTAAAACTGCATTTTTCCATCTCAAAAACATATCAAAACTACAACACATGCTTTCTAAGTTGCACACCGAAAAACATCAAGGCTTGATTATTGCAATGCCCTACCTGGTGGCTGCCCTGCAGGATTAATATAAAAACTCCAGCTGGTTCAGAATGCAGCAGCCAGAGTTCTCACAAGAACAAATAAGTATGACCATATTAGCCCAGTTTTGTCCATGCTGCACTGGCTGCTTATTAAGCATTGTATAAACTTCAGAATCTTGCTGATTACCTACAAGGCTCTGAATGGTCTAACTCCTCAATACCAAAGTGAGCTCCTCTCTTATTACAGTCCTTCGCTCTGAAAATTCTAAATCATTAAATAATTATAACTCATTATAATTAACTCTGTTCATATCCAAGAAAATTACTAATTGCAGCTTTCAGAGGAGAACTGGCCCTTCCGGTTCAGCCCTGTTTCTCCCAAGGTTTTCTCTCCATATATACATCATTTGATTTGGTTCCATGCCACTGTCACCCTGTTGGCCTGCTTACTGGAAGACTGCTGACATCTAACTTAGCTTAGGGTTTTTTAAATTGTTAATATTGCTTGATATAATTTCAGTATTTATTAATATACATATCACACATTATTTGCAATGTCTTCTTTGTTGTCATGTCTGACATTTGTTCTGTATTATTATTATTCTTTTAATTATATGTAAAGCTGCTGTAAAGCAATGCAACATTGTAAAAAGTGCTAAATAAGTAAAATTGAAAAACCAGTCTGCATCTTTACAAAGTACAGTTACAAACATAAGAAAGCTCAAACTTGTCTTTTCCAAATGCCAGACATCATAGTATGTGTGATGTTTTGTTCTTTCAGAAACTTTTAAATCGGAATGTCGGTCTGTCACAATGCATTCTAGCCTAACACCACGTCTCCAACCATTCCAGGATTCTTTTTAATCCTTCTTTCTCCATGTGGTAGCTACCACATACTGGCATGCCTTCTGAAGGTTCTGTATTTAAACATATTTTAAAATACATTGACTTAAATACCTTTAAAAAGATACCTCTAAGATTTTAATCATAAAAAATGTATACCCCCACATAACTTTTCTATCTGGAGGAATGAACCACCAGTGAAGTACAGGGAAGCAGATAATTGAAAATTGCCAACAGGTGTGCTGCCAACTGGGTTGGCCATTCAACTGTCTGATGTACTCGCAGTGCGAAGTTTATCAATGGCCGCAGAAGTCTCATTACTACAAGGCTGTATATCGCAGACTCTTGAACATACTGGACAGGTTTCAAACATCAATATATTTTGTATCTTCATGAGAGGCTTTTAATGTGTACATGCTATCACAAGAGAAAATAAACATAAAATGACAATGCCAATTCACAAGAACAAAAAATGAACTACTGTATTCATTTCAGAACTGATTTTATAAGCAAATATTACATACAGTGCACATAAATGTATGCTAAAATTAACATGGTAAAAACAAAAACTTGCAAATGCTTTGATGGTTCTGTCAAAGTGGTGACAAATAACAGTGGTGGAGCAGGGTCATGTGTCACACTTCAAAAGACACTTTCTTCCTCCAATTCAAAGTGACCTTTTGGTAGACCTTTCATCTTTTAAAGGTGTTGAAGTAAATGGCTGTGAAGTAGTCCAGGGTATGGTGGAATCAAAAATTTAATGTTTCCTTCTATCATATGTAATTGCAACACTACAATTCCACAAATATGAACTATAAATATTAATACTATATTTTCAACTTAGGAAGTTTATGCAATTAAACAAAGTTTATTATGAATGTAACTGTACAATCATGATTGTAAGTTTGACAGTCTAAATCTTTTAACACAGGACCTGAACATGATGGACTCAAACAACATGCAAGTAAACTAAGTAAATACTATGATCATTCATTATGAATTTAACTGCCATTACCGTTTTAGTTTTTACATGTAATACGTTACATACAGTTTGCGGCGTCCCATCACTGGTGAGGAGTGCACACACACACACACACTGCAAGTCGTGAACACACACCCACAGTGGGCAGCACACTACTGCGCGGGAGCAATCAGGGTTTAGGTGCCTTGCTCAAGGGCACTTCAGTTGCTACCTGCCACAACTGGAATCAAACCAGCAACCTTCTGATCACAATCCCAATTTACCAGTAGGCCACAGCTGCCCCTGATGTATGAGCAAAAGATTTTTGGCAAAGCCAGCATCATACTGCAATGTATGTGATTTGTTCTCAAAACAGTCAATGGTAAAATGTACTGAACACACACATAAATCAGCACTGACTTGACTCAGATTTTCACTAAAAATAAATTTTTCTCTGACATTGGGATCCTTCGGCAGCGTATCCAAATATTGTTTTTCCACAGCCAGGAATTACACATTGTCAGCATGGCATCGGAAATCTTTTTTTATCATAATATTTATTGTAAACAACTACTCCTTCAGACCAACTTGCTACTTGCCACCGAACACCTGTGGGCGTGACAATGATGCGATTATGCAAAAATAGGCGTAGTTGTCTTGCTCCGTAGGCATTCATATGCAAATGACTGCATTTCACATGCCACCTCAGATCCAAACTGACCATTTTCTGAGGGTTATTACATAAATGCTTTTTTACTGATGATGAGGAAATTTTAAGTTATGAAACTTGCAGGATGTATTAAGCATACAAAACCTCTTCTACGTCAAAAGATCAGGGGAAATTTGGTTTCTTGTGTCATGACCCCTTGTGTCATGAAAGAAATCTATCACATTCACACTGATTTTGGGTGATCCATGTTATGGATGTAATTTTCTTAAATTGGCATGATTTGATCATCTAGCTGACCCAGAAGTGGGACTAGTGTCAGGTGGAACTGGAGCTGGGTCAGTCTGTCTCAGGGGTTGTCCCATCCTATATTCCTACCATCTGGAAAAAGTCTGGATTTTGCTCACTACAGGACTTTGGGGAAATGAAAGACAGACAGATAGAGCCAGTACGTCTGTTCTTATGGGAAGTGTCCCTGGTTCCGTTTACCTAATTAATGAATCCTAACGATCCCTTAAGAGATTTGAGTAATAAATCCACAGGACTATGTGTAGGCTAGAATAAAGATGGTGCAGTAGTGTTTATTAGTTCAGTCAACTGTTAATTCTTAAACCAACTACAAACCTAGTATCCCTAATTAGTTTAACTAACATACATCTCATAATGAACAATTAAAATTTGCAATTATACCATGTATTTTGTTTTCCGTGTTATATATGTTTGACAATTTTTTCTGTGTTTTATTTTTCATTATATGTAGAGCTGCATTGAAGCAATGCAACATGATAAAAAACCACAATATAAATATCTGCTAACAATAAATAAAATAAAAACACAAATAAAAAGCTGCTTACAGTGCATTCAAGCAACTTCACTATTTTCCCATTTTCTTTTCTTTGCGCATTGTTCAGATATTTTATGGCATTAATGCAAATTCCTTATGTCAGCATACATACAAAGCGCATACATACAGAGCACATGCAGATGTGTCAAGGACAGCAGGTTTATTGGCAAAAATGACAAGACAACTGGTAAAAGGTAGGGATGCTTGTTGCAGATCCGAGTTGAAGTAAACTTAGCTTGAGTTTACAGATTGTCCTCCTGTGTTTTTCAGGTTTACGTTAGGTTTGGAATTGCAGAGAAGCTAGAGATCCATAGAGAGCTTGCTGAAGAAACTTCAGGTGAGTAAACATTAAACGGGAGTCGGGTACATCACAAGGTTGAGCTGTGACACTAGAAAATGGGTGTGAGAAGTGAGCATGACTAAGTATTCTTGTTGATTGGCAGTGGCAGGTGTGGGTGATAAGTAATCAGGTGATTGGGAGTGTGGCTGGCGGTGTGGATGTGTCCCTAACAATGTATATTATACTACTGTGCAATAAAATTTTATCCTTTTCTTAAGGGCCATTTCCAACAACATATCTCACTCATATGATGCCTGTCATCATGTTAATTTGGTCAAATGTGTTGTAAATCAGTTCAACCTTTATATTCATAAACCGATTACAATCTTAGTATCACTAATTAGTTTTACTAATATAAATCTTACAATGAACAATAAAACTCGTCATATTTACATGTATTATTTTCATTATATGTAAAGCTGCTTTGAAACAATGCAAAACTGGTAAAGAGTGAACAAACTTTGTTGACTTGAGAAAGCCTAGTGTAACCAGTGGCACCTATAACGTGCAATAGCGACGTTTGTCCCTCTGTGTATCAATATGAATGACAGAACAAACCAGGTTCACTACAGAGAGCAAAAATGAGGCAAAACATATTAATACAAGGACCAGAGAGACCAGGAAATTGACTTTTACAAATAAGTTCAGGTTTACTTTTCAGAGAAATTGGAATTAATGAAATCATGAAATGAAATAACAGCAAAATTAAAAAATGGAATATCAAAATCAATGACCGTCTGTTTCTTTCCCTTTAAGAAATGTAACCTTCTGTAGCTGTTTATCTTTCTATATATTTCTATGTGTTATATTTGTTCACTTTAATATTTAAACTGATATATATGTTAACCTTTCCTATTTATTTAGATTCAATTTTAGATTAATGCCTGTATAGTTTAACTTCTGTTTTTTCTTTTGGAGATTTAAAATGTTTCTTCCTATTTGGGTAAATTTGAACCATTAGCCCACAACATGAAACAGTTGTAACAATCAGGTTATTTCTAACAAATAATACTTGAACTGAAATAATACAGAAAACGCAGTAATTCCATGTAAATGAACAGTTCTCAGCAAATAAAAACAAGCGTGCATGTACGTGTAAAGTTCCTTCAAATCCAATCGATGAATTCAAAGAATGTAAAAGTCTCTTGGTGCAGTAGTAGTAGTGCAATTGTCTTGGATACAATGTTCAACAGGTCAACAACAGCTTTGTTCAATACTCAAGTATTGAGGTAACTGATGAGAAATAGATGAGTTCCGTAGGCAACAGCAGTTAAGTCACAGATCACTTGATGAATAGCAGAATTTCCTCTTATCGCTGCTTAGGGTTCTCTAACTGGGTGGCTCGCCATCTCAAGATCACAACTCATTCCAAAATAAAAGAAAAAGAATTTAGTCAAATCCGAGAGATTTTAATATGAAATTGTTAATCGCGTTGGATTGTATGGGGTTCACAATCCACCATCATCCACTTCAATATCATCAATCATCGCACTTTTAATGACTCAATAACATTTAAACAGGGCTAAAACATCACACAACATATTATTTATACATATCAAACAAAATTGTTATATTTGCCTTTTAATCTTTCATGACACTTGCGATTTGTGAAGCGTGTACGCTCTCTGTTATTGTGCGTCTCATCTCAGTGACGTCATATACCGCGCCCATCTTATGACAAAATGTTGCATGTGTTAAATTATTTTAGTTTTCACTGCACAGGATGACTTTTGTTTAGACATTTACTTAAATGATTTATCTTCTGTGACAATAAATTTCACAAATTGATGACAATTTGTATTTCATTTTTCCTAACCAGCTCAATTCTGGACTGTGTTACACCCAGCAACCCCAAACCCCAATGATGGATATCATTGGGTTTCCCATCTCTGAGTAAGTCAGTCTTTTTGACTTCTGCTTCACTCTTCTAGACCTTAGACCTTCTAAGACTCACTTTCGTCTTGATCTGTTTCTTCCTCAGGTTCATCAGGTTCAGCTACCTCTGGTCTGCTTCTTCATTGCGAGACATCAGGTATGGTTTCTTCGACTTGTACTGTATGTGTTTCAGTGTCTTTTCCCTTTTTGTTTCCATCAGGTGTATCCAGTGTCTCCTGCTCTACTTGAGGTAAGATGTTTCTCTTTATTAGACTTTCTCTTACAGGTTCCACATTACCGGATGGTAATGGAGAAGACTCAGCTTCAGGTAAATACTGTGAATCAGATGAGTATTTGGTATTTGGTAGGTGTTCTGTTTCAGGTGGATCCCTCATTCTTGCCACACTTCCTGTATTCGCATCTTCCCAAGCATCGTTGGAAGCAGGCTTCCTTATGACATTGTACTCCTGAATAAACCTGTCTGAAGTAATGAGATTTGGGGAATGTAGTCATCCTCACCTGAACTCATGTAGTTCTGTGGGCATTACTTGTCTTCTACGTTTCGACTTTGTCTGGGTACCCACTTCTTCTACACTGATTGTGCCATCAGTAAGCAAAGACAAAAACCCACAAGGTAACAATAAATCCCTGTGCAGCGTACATAGAGGACCTTCTTGTTTCTCAGGTCTCACTGAATAGAGAGGTAGATTGCCTGCACGCCTCACAACAACATGTACTACAGGATCCCACCTGTCAGCCAGTTTATTTTCCACGTAACCTCCCGTTACCGTTAGGGACCAGCACACGGTCACCTTCCTCAAGAGAAGACTCAGTCACTCTGTGATCAAAACAGGCCTTGTTTCTTTCTGCAGTTTTGGCTGCATTCTTCTGAGCTAGTTTGTAGCTCCATGAAGATGAGTTTTCAATGACTTCACGTACTGGGAATGAAACTTGGGACTGTCACGGTTCATCGGGGTGTTGAAAATCAAGTCTACGGGCAGTCTAGGTTGCCGTGAAACCAATCATCTCGTGCAATTATAAGCGTGCACAAGTGGTTTTACAAAGTCTTTCCAATGTACTTTCTCTTGAGCCTTCATGGTACCCAGCATTCCCAACAGCATACGGTTAAAACGTTCAACGGGGTTCCCTTTTGGATGGTACACCGTAGTTCTGACCTTTTTAATTCCAGCAATGCAGCAATGGAGTTCTTTTATTGTCTTGGACTCAAAATCAGGTCCTTGGGGCTCTTGGAAACTGTTTTGGCTTTTTGGTTTGGGGTGGGAACAGCAACCGCATACTTATCACCAAGATATCTTTGGTGTTGCTACTGTCGGGTTCCAGAGACAAGAAATCCATGCACACTAACTCTAGTGGGCGGGTGACTTGAATGTTTATTAGAGGTGCTGCTCTTTCTGGCAAAGACTTTCTACATACACAGCAATGACAGGTCTTGACTTTGTTCTCAATATCAGTAGTCATCCTGGTCCAATAGAATCGTGACTGGATGAGGTCAAGGGTCCATTCTGTTCCCATATGACCCATGTTGTTATGCAGACTTTCCATCGCTATGGCTCTCAAGTCAGGAGGAAGGACAAGTTGGTAAGTTACGCAGTCTCCAAGAGTTCTTTTTCGATAGAGAACACTATCTCTCAGTTCAAGTTTCTTCAACTCTCTTAACAGGAAGGGAAGCTCTGGAAGCTCACGTCTCAGTGCAGGTAGAACTGTGTTTCCTGATTCCATCTGAATTATTACTTCTCGCAATGCTGGATCGTCTCTTTGTTTTTCCCTTAACTACTGTTTTGACAGAGGAAACAACTGAAGATCCTTCCATGTTCTCACACTCTTCAAAAATTTCTTTTCTGGGCACATAGAGAGTGACTCAACAAGGGTAAGGCAGCTGCTGGCATCAGCTTGACATTAAAGCTTATCACAGATTTCTTGGATTTCATCAGCGGAAATCAGGGTGGACTCTGCTGCTTTAGGTGAGTGAACTAATGTATGCGATCTTGTTCCTTTTGGGATGTTGTATCATTTACCAGATCACCATGAGGTCGTCTGGAGAGCACATCCGTGTCGAGATCTGCCCAGGGCAATACTGGAGGGTAAAGGAGAAAGTGGACAAGGCAGACAACCACCTATAGCTGGTTGCATCCAACTTCGCTGAGATTAAAATGTAAGTAAGGGGGTTGCTGTCTGTAATAACTTTGAAATTACTCCCTTAAAGGTAGTCACACAACTTTTTGGTAACTGCCCACTTCAGGGCAAGGAATTCCAGTTTGTGGGCAGGATACCGGGCGTCGGTCTTTGGCCACCCTCGACTGGCATATGCGATCATTCAGAGCACTCCGTCTTGCTCCTCACAGAGCACTGCAGTACATATGGCAATGCAGGATCTGCGAACCCTAATACTGGTGCTTCAGTAAGCTTCTCAATTAGTGTCTCAAATGCTTTCTGGCAGTCGGTCATCCACCACCCTGCAAAAGGCTCTTTAGGATCAAGGTAGGCCTTTTCTTACTTTTTCCCTTGCAGCTCTTACGAAGAGGGGGATATCCTGCAGTTAATTAATTCAATGGCTTACGATCTTGGCATAGTCCTTAATAAATCACCATTAATACCCAGAGAAACCCAGAAAGGAACACAGCTCTTTCAGGTTCCTTGGACTTGGCCAGGTCTTAATGGCTTCTATCTTTTGGGAATCCATCTCCACAACCTTCTCTGAGATGAGATACTTCACTGACGTCTGGAAAAACTTGCACTTTTCCAATGAAAGTTTTAGTCCATAGTCTCTCAAATGTCCCAGAACATGGAGAAGACGTCTTTCATGCTCTTCTAGAGTATTTGAGAAGACAATCAAACACTAGGACTTCTGAAAGGTTAATGTCACCCATGCACTTCTGCGTCAGCCTTTGGAATATGCTGGGAGCAAATTCCCTGAGCATTACTATGCTCTATCGATGATCGAGACTCCCAAAAGCCCAATGGGCACACAAAAGCAGTCTTGGGCTTATCTTTCTCTTCTAGTTCAGTCGGATAGTAACCAGATTTGAGGTCGAGCACTGAGAACCACTTTGAACCTCGAAGTGCTGAAAAGCTTTCCTCTAAGTTGGGTAAAGTATATACGTCTTTTATGATCTGCATATTCAACTTGCGGTAATAAATGCAAAGTCTTATATTGACATTCTTTTTCCATACTACAACTATAGGAGACGAGAAGGATGATTCTGACTCACAAATGATACCGTCCTCAAGCAGTTCCTCCAGATGTCGACGGACAGCCTCAGTGTCGTTGGGATGGATCGGCCTCGCTTTGTGTTTGAAGGGTGTTTCGTCATGTAATTTGATATTATGTTTTACTTTGCCTGTCCTTCCAACATCCATGTCGTGTAGTGCAAAGACTTCAAGGATAGCACGCAGTTCCCGAATGATCCTCCTCGTCCACTCCTCTTGCAGACTGGAATCACCAAAATCAAAGCAGAGATCTTCAGCAGATTTCACACGGACATTTGACTGTGAGCTATCAGACTTCACAACCTTGTGTGACATTACTTTTTGTAGAACATGACTGTCTGCTATCACACTCCTGCCAGGGATGATGATGTCATGCTCGGTTTCATTCGTTAACACCACTGGAGCCTTTTGTGATGATGCTGAGGTAGGTTTAGTAAACAGCTGGCAACTAACAGCCCTTCGGAAAAAGGGGAACATGAAGGAAGCTCCATCACAGCCCATTTTTCTGCTACTTGTCCTCGTACATTCACCACTCCTTCAAGGATGACGTTCTGACCCGCAGAAACGACAGTAGGGGTAACAAGTCTAACGATTCCGATATTACTGTTAACTTTCTGCTGGTGTCTTTGTTCAATGGCCTTAATCACTGCCTTGTAGCCAAATGGGATGGCCTGAGAAACTAAACCATTGGCTGCAAGGTTTTTATCATATGCAAGATCTAAGGTGTTCATGCCAATTAGTACCTTAGGTTGAGCAGTACCACCAGTTTCCGGCACTACCAGAGACAGAGTGGACACCTCAAGAGCAGATCCAAGGAAATTTTTGGGGAGCAAGACTCTTACTTCAACATACCCCAGGTAAGGTACAGTTTGACCATTTGCAGCTTCTGTGTCTAACAGATGTGATGGGTAAGCTGGGGAGATTTTGATCTGCTTTGATCTGACTTTGATCGTTTTCACTGCGTAGAATGACTTTAGACATTTACTTAAATGATTTAATTGTCTTCTGTGAAAATAAATTGATGACAATTTGTATTTCATTTTTCCTAACTGGCTCAATTCTGGACTGTGTTACAGTGTAAAGGTTAAATAAAGTATATTAAAAAAGTTTAAATTGTAAAGAAATTAAAATGATAGTACTTTGTAAAGCTTAAAAGTTTTAGGATGGATGGATAGATGGATAGATTTTATGAGATGTAGCTAATTCATGTTGGTTGCTAGGGTGCTCTAAATGGTTGCTAGGGCATGGCTTGACAGTTTCCATGGTAATAATAAAAGACTACTTGCCAGTGTGAGGCAAAAGAGGCCATCCACTTGTCTCTGTTCTGATGCTTCTCACCTTTTTAAATAGAAGTCAATGGGCTGGTTGCTAGGGTGTGGCTATGAAGTTGAAATGTCACCATTTATTGCTGCTTATTAAGCCGAGCAATATAAGCCCACCCCCAAGTCTTTATTACAGTCTGTTGCAGAGTTATGAAATCGAAAAGATTTGCCCAATGTTACGTCAATGTGTGGCTATGAAGTTGTAATGTCACCAGTTGTTGCTGCTTGTTGCCCTAAGTCCACCCCCAAATCTCTATGACATTCTGATGTGGAGCTATAATGTCACAAATTTCAGCCCAATGTTAGGTCTATGGAATTTTCACCCACTTTTTGGTATGCCCTAAAAACACCCAACTGCTTATTATAAAAATCATAGCACACCTCTCCTCAATAAGCCTGTCGAATGTACCTTTCATTGATGGGTGTACGACAAATCATGTGGGACAAGTTACATAGTGAAGTTTTGTCCAGAGAAAGAAGTATGCAAGAGCGTAATAATACAATTAATGTGTTTAATATATTCAAGTAATAACACAAGTTTAAACTGAATAACAATATTTTGGCTTTCTCAGGCCAACATAATAAATGAGTTCTTTTACACAACATCTTTTACACAATTTAAATTTTTCAACACCCACGAGTTTGAGAGGGGTTTGACACATTCAGTCGAATGTGCCCTGCAAAACATGAACCCCCTTCTCAAAACTGCACTCAAATGAAGCTTCAAATGTCAATGGCAACGTCACTTTACTAAAACAATACAATTCTCGATACAGAGGTTCTTGACACATAACATTACTAACCTCATGTGTTTGCTGAGATAGGGATAGTAAACATTAGTTGTAATGTAATTATAAAATTTCTTATCAAAAAATAATTCATCCAACTAGAATTAGAACAGAAGGTGAGGGTGATAAGGGGGGAATCTGGTGTGAATCCTTTTTAGGAAGGAGTAACCGTGGACACAGATGGGAACATTCATATATAGAATCTGGTTTGCCTAAATAATGAGGTTAGATATTGCATCAAGCCAAAAATCAGCTTTGGCTTACAACTAATGTTTTTTTTATAAGGAGAAACTGATTTGGAGCTTTTAAAGTAACAGACAGGAGGACAGTGATCATTCTCCAGTATTATTTGCTGTTATGATCAATGTCAGATCAATGTTAAAGAGCAGCGGCTGACATGGTCTACTTCAGGGAGAACAGGAATAGACCCATTCCTATATAAACTCTTACACGATGACAGAAGCTGCCAATGTTCACTGACAGCCTCTGTCTTTCTCTTCATTTCAATTTCACAACATGAAGGATGCATTACTCCTTTAAGAACAAAAATATTGGACTCTTTAAACATGTTTATTTCATTCATACTTGAGGGTTCTACCCTGAAATCTTTGACAACAGTCATAAACCAATAGAATTTCTTTAGAAGAAGATTTTTTTTTCATAATTACAGGAAGTACAGATGTACAAACATCAATATGAACGTAACATATAAGAGGTTGACATGATAGACGATAAGCTAAACGTTAAAACGATTTCCCCTCTGCATAAATATAGTAAAACTGCCTAATCAAGTGATGCCTCATTCTATTTAACATGTCTTATTTTGTGGGTGTGGCTCCCTCTGAGTTTACAACAGGCTCTTGATTTAAACTTAAGGGAAAAGTAGGCTTTAATTATTTGTGATTTGTGATAACCTTTTCTTTGCCAACTTGATCAGGTAGACAACATAAAAATAATCAACAGAATATATTTGGGTTCTTCATTTAGTTTTAATTGTTTGCACAAGCTTTATTGCAACTTAACACTCAGTAATCAGTAAAAAAAATATAAAGGTTTATGACAGAATAAAAGTTTGTCACACTATTCCCTCCTGATCTCCACATCCAAATGAACAATTTCAGCACAACACCAGCCCTTGTTTGTTCCCAGCTCCCAGCCTTTCCTGCCCTATCAGTGGTCTCTTCCCACTTCTTATGTGCCCTACTGTGGGTTTTCAGTTGTCTCAAAATGTGCATTTTTAGCAAAATGATATATGAGCTTTTCATTTATTTTAAAATCTCTGGTAGATTCAGCTATTGGATCCTGAAGTGTCTGTTTCCTTTGTCCTCAATTAATCTTAGATGGATTATTAGATTACCGTCTCACACACGTAATGTCTTGAAAACGCTTGATATAATTCATAAATAAATAAATTGATTTAATTTAAATTGCCTGCTGTAGTGCAATTTAATTTTTTTAAGGTTCCTTATGCCCTTTCTCTATTTAAAAATAAGAATTACAACTTCCTTTTGCTTAGCACATTGTGAAATTGCTCTTCATAAAATCAATTCTGTGAATGTAAATTTGGCATGTGTGTATGTTTTCATTTTCTTTCTCATTTGGATACCTTTGGTGATTTATGATGAAAAACATTTTATGCTACACTATCGATTAGTTGATCTGGCCCCGCCCCCTGTGGCGCTCATTTGCCGCTGCTGTTCTCTTCTTGTTTAGTTCTCGCGCGGCTGTTAGCACGCATGGCCGAGCGAAGCAACTTAAATTAGGCTTACCTACCTTCTGCGATGCCTAAAAGGCCTCAAGAAGCCATATCGCAGTTAAATATATAGTGCATACGTTTCATTTTAAAAATGAACGCTCGATCGTCTAAATATATATTGATATCGCTCTGTTAAACTGCAGGACGTTTTGTAGTTAGTATGAGAGCATCCGCGGCTAGTAGCGTTAGCATATGTCAGATCTGCTTATGTAGAGATATATTTAAAAGGAAAGGCAGTAGTGATCGATAGTTGATAAGTTTTTGAGCTGAACGACCACACTGAGATCGAGATCAGAGGGTCGGGCTGTTTGATTTGTGGCACATCATACTTAAGGGCCGAGCCCACTGTGTTTGTGAAGGAGCTCTGCTTTTGTGTGTGCTTCGGATCCGGCAGAAACGGCAGCAGTTCATCGGGCGTAAGGTGACCTTTAACGGGCCTTTTCTCTCTATTCTGTCTATTCTGTTCCGTTTTACAGATCATTCACCCTGTTTACTGACGCCCTTCATACACGAGTCCTATGGGAGTAAATTTAATCTAGCATTTGAAGTGGGGGTATGCAGTTTCCTAAAAAAATCTTAAGAGCAATGTTTGAGGGGGTACACAAATAACGCAGCCAAAATTGTACTTGTAAGGATATGTGTACACAAAGGAAAGCCTTAGTTTTGAGAAAAACATGTTAGGATGCTGTTAATTAAAACCAACTATTTCATAAGTGCTGCTTAAAGCTCTTGAGTAAATACATTTAGTATGTTTTGTTACACTGTCTGCTGTTTCACAAATGTTTCGCTCATCAGTGAAATATTAATTAAGCTCATGAATAAAAATGTGACCTGCAATAAAATGTGACCTGTAGCTGAATGTTGAGTTTTCGTGTAGTTCAAATTTTTATTATATGTAGGGTTTCTTTTTAACAATGTTGGAATTTCAAAGCATCTTTACATATAATGAAAAGCAAATGTATAAAACAGGAAAATATATGAAATGTAACAGAGAAATTGGTCAACTTTATTTGTAATTTTTTTTGGACAAATGTTATTGTTCTTTGTAAGATGTATATTAGTAATACTAATTAGCGATAATAAGATTCTAATTGGTTTGTAAATATAAAGTTCACTGAACTGATAATAACCACAACACATTCAAACCATTTAAAGAAATGGATGTGCATCAAAAATACCTGTCATTGCATGTAAAGGCTCATACTTGCCTAAGGCTCAACAGCCTACTAAAACACAATTTTGTTTCAGACTCTGCAACATTTATTCAGGACCTTGAGGAAATGACAGACAGACAGACTTAGAGTAGAACCAGTATTTTATGCGAAGTGTCCACAGTTCAGGTTTACCTAATTAATGCAGCCCTTACAGAGAGATTAAGATTGCAGTGAACATGAAGGACTGTAAGGAACTGAAGGACTGCTCCTAAAACAGGAGCTTGCTTAGGTACCGAGGAGCTAAACCATTCAAGGCCTTGTAGGTAATTTGTAAAAAATTAATCTTATGATGCTTAAAAGGCAGCCAGTTCAGTGTTGGAAGCTGCATTTTGGACCAGCTGGAGTTTATTATTCGTATGTAAAGCTTCATTGATTTTGTGTAGCACTGTATCAGTATACTGTATACAAAGCGCTATGTAAATGAATTGAATGTACTAAACTCACAGGGCAACCACCAGTAAGACTTGAACAATGTAGTCTTGATGTCACAAATACATCAATTATCTTTTTTGGTGATTGACATTAAAATGAGAAAACATTGTTTTACAAATATTAGAAATTTAATTTTCCATGGTCAAATTGCTATTAAAAGGATACTCAGATTTTAGCTGATTTAAAAGGATCAGTGATTAATCAAGGACAGTATTCTAAGCGGTGTAAGATTTCCTTGTATTTGGCTATACAGTTGTTGAGAGGCTCGGCAATGTATTACATTGCTTTTAATACATAAAAGAAGGACTTGTGGGGAAAAAGGCTTTATTGGACTTTAAGTTGGTAGTTTATCGTAGTTCTGAGCTGATATGCCTACATTCTAGATTCTTTGCATGGGCTATTTGATTCACACCTTTGTTAATTACATCTTACATTAATGTTAGTTATATACAATGTAATGCATCTGACTACAGTCAATACACATAAATCTTCCACATGTAGCAATTGAAAGATTTGGTCAAATAATTAAAACTTCTGTATTGTCTAAATTTTTTTGAGAAAGTTGCTGAATATACAGCTCCTTAACCTAGCAGTAAATAACATAGAATAGAATAGAAAGAGCTTTATTGCGAAGTATGTTTACACACACAAGGAATTGTCTCGGTGACAGAAGCTTCCAGTGCAGAATTAAAATGAGGAAGACAGTTATATAATACAGTAAAGTGCAGCAACAGAAGTAGTTTTGTGAATGTACAGAAAGGTTATTGCACAGATATGTTATTTACAGATGTACAGATTATTAACATCATTTACAGATGTAAAATTTGGGATGTTATGTAGTAATATACAGTTGTGTTGGGCAGTGTGGAGGTATGACAGCTTTAATTGTTCAGACTTTATATAGCCTGAGGGAGGTCATGGAGGTTGGGCAGGGGGAAACCAATGATCCTCTGCCATCCTGACTGTCCGTTGTAGTCACAACGGACAGTTGTAGTCTGATTTGGCAGCTGAACCATACCAGACAGTTATGGATGAATACAGGACAGACTCAATGATAGCTGAGTAGAAATATTTCAGCAGCTCCTGTGGCAGGTTGAGTGCTGGGGGCTCTCTTCTGAAGTCCACAATCATCTCCATTGTTTTGAGTGTGTTAAGCTTCAAGTTGTTGTGACTGCACCAGACAGCCAGCTGTTCAACCTCCAGTCTGTAAGCAGACTCGTCACCATCCTTAATGAGGCCATTGACTGTGGTATCATCTACAAATTTCAGAAGTTTGACAGAGGGATCTTTTGCAGTGCATTTGTTTGTGTAGAGGCAGAAGAGCAAATGGAGAGAGAACACAACCCTGGAGGGCATGCAAGTGCTGGTAGTGTGGGATCTGGATGTGAGTTTCCTCAGTCTCACTAGCTGTTGCCTACCTGTCAGGAAGCTGGTGATCCACTGACAGATTGGGGAGAGCTGGGTTAGTTTGGATGACAGAAGACCAGACATGATGATATTAAAAGCTGAGCTGAAGTCCACAGACAAGATTCTTTTGTATGTCCCAGGTCTGTTAAGATATTTCGGGATGTAATGCAGTCCCATTTCGGCTAAAAAACGATAATGTCATTTTTGTCCAAAACGTTTTGGCAGCCAAACGTTAGGTGCATCCCTAATTTAAATCATGACAGTGCAGTTCCATTTATGCCAAAATTTTCGAACCCTTTCAAGAGAATACTGTGGTCAGTAATTTTAGAAGTTTGGCAAAAAGCACCGAAAGAGCAAAGCCTTCGCTTTCACGCAGGTCGAGTAACACTAAAGGAGATAAACAGTGTGATCAAGTTGTTTTTATAAGGTCTGATAACAGCCAGCTTGTACGTTTTTTGGACATATCCCAACACCAATAATAAGTTAATAATACTATTGTTGAGGATCTATAATTTCAGGAAGCATCTCTTTAAACAGCCTGGTAGGTATAGGATCTAGCAAAGATGTTGTTGATTTTCACAGTTCTTACCTATAGCAGCAAATGACTGGAATTGCTCCTTGTGCAAAATATGATGCACTGTGTAATGAGATTGTGTAGCAGGAAAGTGCATGTTTGTACATTTTTCTCTGACAGTATCAATCTTGTTAAAGAAATTCATGAATTCATCACTGCTGTGGTGCTGACAACTCTCTGAAACAGTTAAGACATTATTTTTAATTTAGCCATTGTATCAATATAAAGAATTGTGTTTTTTAAAAGATTTGAGTAGAAGTAGGCAGATCCAGAGCTTGAGGCTTTCCTGTAACTCAAAACCCACTCCTTCCATGCTATATGGAATGCCTCTAGCTTTTTTCCAACTATGCCATTTTAGCCTTGCTATTTAGCCATTTTCTGGGCTGCTCTCTTTTTAGGGTCCGAGTATGCTCGTTATACCACACAGGGCTCAATACTAAGGATTTTTTTTTTACTGGCCAGTCATGCCAGTGGTTCAGATGTTTACTGGTACATCCCAAATCCCAAACATGGATTCCATAACTGTTTGCCAGGAGTGTGTCTAGATGCTATATACCACATTTCATGCAAATTAGACAAATACTGTAGGAGTTTGAAAAGGTTTTCAGGAAAACTCAAAATGGCGGAAATTTCCATGATGGAAAATGTAATAAAACCTACCACCACAAACCGTAATAAAATTAAATAGGCCTAATTATTTTTTTGTTGTTGCTTTTAACCTTAAAAACTAAACGCTTAATAGAAAACTAATAGCCTAACACATAAATCCCAAATGTTGTTATAAACAATAAATAAAGATAAAACAATAGGTGACCAATAGGTGGTGCTTTGACTTGGTGGTGCAAGTGTAGGAGGTGACATTGACACCTACAATGAGCCAAAGAATCTAAAGAAAGGAGTTGCATGACAATGTTATTTCAGTCACCTTATAAGCATTTACATAATTTTTATCGCTTGACCACTAGGTTGCACCGGCCCAAAACTTTGCAGGTTACCTCAGACTTTGATGAACCATACCATGTTTTGTAACGATACACAATTGTGTTTAAAACTGCATTTAACGAAAAAATTCAAAATGGTTGACGCCCGAATGGCCGATCATGGAACATCTGATATTGTTTGATCTGGCAAACCTTGACTAATCTAACTGCTAATCTGACTCATGATTATTAAAAACTTAGTGTAAAATCATAAGCAATAATAGCAGTTTTTCCTATCTCTGGACCAGTATGTGGCGCTGTGACATGCTGGTCCAGTATGTCCATGATGGAAAATGACATCACAAGGTGGGGTGGAATCAGCATGAGCCAAGGAATTAGAGAAAAATTGGTTTAAAGGAATGAGAGCAATTTTGTTTCTAGGACTCATGAGTCACAAGTTATGAGCATAAACATGAGTGAAAGTTTACACTCTTTGTGCCGCTAGAGGGTTTGAGATCCAATTTACTTGCATTTATATATTTATCAGCTATTCAGCTATTATGCATTCACTTAAGACATAACAGACTATGTTTACAAGGATGCATTTTTATGTATGTTTTTTTGCATGCCTGTTTAAGGACAGGAAAAATGTGAACAATTCAGTATCCATGTGCTGTCTGAGATGGGCACACATGTTGAGTGTGTTGCGTACACAGAACTTTAAACAGTGTACAGGACTGAATCAAAAGTACAGGATTTAGTTATTGTGCATTGTCTTAAGCTTGAATATTTAAATTGGCAAAGCTTAAAACCATGGGCAAAGGATAAACATTTGTGGCAATGCAGGACTGGCCTGATCGGCCAAGTGACAGTTCTATTAACTGTCCTGAGCATCGTTCATGCTGGCCCAGGCCATATGGTAGTCCTTATTGCCGAGCCCTGCCATGGGCTGCTTTCCTTTATCTTTTAGCATAGAGGAGCAACTGTGTCCAAAGTGTTAGAATAGAGGAAGTTAATACTTTCTGTTGCAATGTCAAGATTTTTAAAGTTTAAATCTGTTAAGCTAAGGAATTGTGACCGTTCAGGTATACTGTTGCTAAAGCAGTCTTTAAAAGCAGAAGTTAGTCTTGTATAGTTCTTGCATAATTGTAGCAACGACCTAATTTTGCAGCCATAGGTAAGTGCATTAAACAAGACACTAGATAATTCAATGCAATTTATATAGTGATTTTTTTAATGTTGTATTGCTTCAAAGCAGCTTTACATGTAATGAAAAATAAAACTAAAAATAAGCTCACAGGTGAAATTCATTTAATTAACAGCGCTTTTTGGATAGGATAGGAATGCTGAGGGTAGCAGTTACAGCAGGTCTGAGCTCTGTAGATGTAGAGGAAACCCCAGCGGTTCAGGTCCACCATCCTGTCGGTTTGGACCGTTCATCTGTATATGTGAGCAGTGACAGGAAAGGCATAGTTGATAAAGTGCAGATAATAAAGTGCAGAGAAATGTTGTACTGGTAGATAATTATATTGCCAGCATTGATACAAACTGCAAAGCTGTAGTTCTCAAAACTGCATAATCTTAAGTCCACACAATTTTTAACGTGCAGAAATAAATATTTTTCTTAATATTTGGAATCCACCACCCTCAATTCTCAGCTGTCTGCTTTAAAACACTTGTTACAGTTCATTTCCCTTTATTGTTTTGGTAGGTGATGACAAACTCTGAGCCGTTACTGCATTTGGAAAACATACATGTTCACCTCTGGAGGCCATCACAGACACAGCTGCACAGACAAATCAGGTGAACAAACAATGCAGAAACAAAGATGACAAATTGTATGAACACATGGATATACCCTAACTAAAGTTCATTTTCAGGGCTAGGAACAGTGAACTGCGAGAAGGGTGTTCTTTTTCCAAATTCAATTAAATACGTTAACATAAAAAACTTACTATATGGCTAATAGTTTTTTGAAAACTTAGTTTTTGAAAGGGTGGCAACATAACACATTTAGTATTCACAATAATTCTTTGAGTATTGTTCAACCTAACAGTAGTTGATACTGTAGATATGCAAACTTGCCATAAAAATTCCGAAATCATCTGCTGTTTGATGTCACAGTTTAAAGATTAATGATTCTGAAATGTACATTTTATAGTAATGATTGTAAATATTGTGTTAATGTTGCGTTAGAAGAACAATGTTTAGCAATATTACATAAATGTAAAATGAATGTTGTCTGTGTCGATTTTTTTTTTTGACAGATACACTGGATTACCACTGCTCTGATGTAGATGTCTGTTCCTCACTTTCTTGTTCAGCAATCCCAGCATCCATTACCATAGTAGATCACTGGGCGGCTGCTGCAAACACTCTTTTAAAAAAATATCCATCTCTATTCATTAAGGGAGGAGGTCACTTGAACAGGAAGTAACCAATACACTCTGACCTGAATCTGGTCGCAAACACATGGGATACAATGTCGGAGGTTGGAGAGCGTCGGCCAGTCAACACAGACTATGCCGTTTCTGTGCTGGAACAGCTAAAGTTCTTCTATGAGCAAAAGCTGTTGACTGACATCACCCTGCTGGTGGATGACAGTGAGTTTCCCTGCCATAAGATGGTGCTGGCAACCTGCAGCTCTTACTTCAGGTAGGTGGAGCACAAGTTGGGAGGAAATTTTTTTTGTAAATTAAATTGGTTATATCATGTAATCTGTGTCTACCTCAACAGGATTAGAGAACAGCAGGGACTCGAGACAGAGCATTTTGGTACTCCAATTTTAGGTTAAACTGTTTCACAGTTTCAAGAGTGGTAGCAGTCTGATCAGGCTAATGTCGGTCTGTTTAACTGCTAGGTATTATAGAACCAGTATTTTTGAATCTTAATGCATATGAAATGCAATTTGCATATGAATACTTGTTTCCAAATGTCCCTGTAATGCATATAGTATGTCATTTGCAAAAAAGATTAATCTGGCCCTTAAATTTTAATCAGGGTACACAGTAAACACACCAATGCATTACCAGTCTATACATCCATGGGACACTGGCAGATGATTAATATTCTTCACTTCTTCAGTGTAACTAGTTCTGCACCAAACATTGCGAAATTGTTGCATAGCCTGCAGTGAGAGATGCTTATTAAAAATAAATCTCTTAACACGCTGGAATTGTGGGTGTGAATTTCTGTTAAATATTAAAAGGCAGTAGATTCATTTAATTTTATTCATTAGCGCTTTACAAATGTTTTAAAGTAGCTTTACATTCAGTGAGAATAAAAATACAAAAAACAGGAACATTATGAAACGTGGTTTATGAAAAGGTAATGTATCCAGACAGCCTACTAAAATAGTATGCTCTTTTGAGACTATGCGGCATTTAGTCAATTAACAAGACACTGTTTCAACTTGCATAGAGATGGAGCTTAGAAAAATATACTGTTTTACAGAACAGGAGTGTAAGGGATTTGCAATAACGCCATAAAATATCCAAGCATAATGAACGAAAATAATGTAAAAATAATGTAATGGTAGAGTTATTAGGACTGTAGTTAGATTTAAAGCAATATTAACAATTTATAAACCCTAAGCCCAGCTAAATGTCAGCAGTCTGACAGAAAGCAAGCCAGGTTCTTACATGGGTCTCTGGAGTCTTTACAATTGAGTTTTAATGAATGGAGGTACATAACTGCATGTTAGAAGTGGCTTCCCATCAAGGCTGTTTAATCTGACCAGTGTGTTTTTGTGTGTTCTTGTAGGGCCATGTTTATGAGTGGACTCAGTGAGAGCAAACAAACACATGTTCATCTTAGAAATGTTGACCCTGTCACACTTCAGACCATCATAACCTATGCTTACACTGGAAATCTGGTCATCAACGACAGCACTGTCGAGCCTCTCTATGAGACTGCCTGTTTCCTTCAGGTTGTACCAACTGTACACTTACTCATTTCCACAGGTTAACTTGTTAAAAGGGGAGTTTACATAAGAGTTGCCTGCTCGAAAAAAATCATTGGTCAATTTAGGGCTGCAGCTTTTGAAGTTATGCATCATTTAAGTAGTTGTTATTATGTTGTTACTATAATTATTATTATTATTAATTATTATGATGAAGTAGAGCAAGTGCTTGTGGTGTGTTCATAACTGCACAACATTTTGATCAAGTACAATGACTACCATCTGGACATCCACTGCTTATTTCAGTAGTGAAAATGTCTTAAATTTGTTTTTGTTAAGGAAGTTGGTTGTACTTTAATCAATTCATGTCTTTGTTTTCTTCCTCTTAGGTAGAGGATGTTCTGCTGCAGTGTCGAGATTACTTGGTAAAAAAAATCACAGCTGAGAACTGCGTGCGGATGCTAAGTATTGGCGACCTGTTCAGCTGCAATGAGCTGAAGCAAAGCGCCAAGCGCATGGTGGAACACAAGTTTCCTGTGGTGTACCGACAAGAGGCCTTCCTGCAGCTCTCGCACGAGCTCCTCCTTGACCTCCTGAGCAGTGATAATCTCAATGTTGAGAAGGAGGAGACAGTGCGCGAGGCAGCCATGCTGTGGCTGGAATACAACATGGAAGCACGTTCGCAGTATCTCTCATCTGTCCTCAGCCAGATTCGTATCGATGCTCTCTCGGAGGTGACCCAACGTGCCTGGTTCCAAGGACTTCCACCAAATGACAAGTCAGTGGTAGTACAGGGCCTGTATAAATCTATGCCAAAGTTTTTTAAGCCCAGACTGGGCATGACCAAGGAAGAAATGCTAATTTTTGTAGAGGCTGAACCGCCAGCTGAAAACCACCCAGTGGTGATCGGACAGCGTCACTTGGTGGTCTGTTATAGCCCACAAGCCGAGAAGGTCTATAAACTGAGTAGCCTGCCTGGGGATTTGCAGAAGGTTGGTACATTGGTCACCCCAGACAATGACATCTTTATTGCCGGTGGTCAGATCCCACTGAAGAGCACTCTAGCCAGTCATGGAAGCAAAAGCGGCAAGCTGCAGGCTGCCTACTGTTCAGTGGACAGCTTCTATTGGCTGGATGCCCAGCAGAATGCCTGGGTTGCCAAAACACCGATGATGTGTGCTCGCACCAAACCATCGCTGGTGTACTGCCAGGGATTCATCTATGCCATTGGTGGCGACAATGTGGGTGGTGAGTTGAATAAGCGCATGGTGGAGAGATATGATTGTGAACGAGATGAATGGAGCATGACTAGCCCTCTTCCCTGTGCGTGGAGTTGGAGCACAGTGGTAACGGCCCGTGACTGCATCTATGTCATGACACATGATCTCATGTACTGTTACTTTCCTCAGGCAGACACTTGGGTGGAAATGGCCATGCGCCAGACCAGTCGTTGCTTTGCTTCTGCCGCTGCATTAGGAGACCTGATCTTCTATATTGGTGGACTTCATGTGGTGGGAAACTCGGGTTTACGGCTGCCAACCAGCACCATCGATGGCTCATCTGTGACAGTGGAGATCTTCGACGTCAACAAAAATGAATGGCGAATCGCCTCCAACATCCCAGCCAAGAGATACTCAGACCCCTGTGTGCGTGCGGTGGTTCTGCTGAACACACTGTGCATCTTTATACGTGAAACGCATCTAAATGAGCGGGCCAAGTATGCGTTGTACCAGTACGACCTGGAGCTGGACCGCTGGTGTTTGCGGCAACCTGTGTCAGAGAGAGTGCTCTGGGACCTGGGTAAAGATTTCCGCTGTGCCGTGGGTAAACTCTACCCATCCTGCCTTGAGGAATCGCCCTGGAAGCCTCCAACCTACCTTTTCTCCCCTGATGGAGCTGAGGAGTTTGAGGTGGAGGAGGACATGGTGTCGCTGCCTCATTTATAGTTAAAAGCATTTACTCAGAAGCAAACCTGTAATTTAATCACTGTTTTAGGATAATGCCCTTATGTTTTGGACTTATTAGAAAGGTGAATGAACTGATGGATGCTTTGGACAACTTTCCATAACTAAAATTTGGCCATAGTGATCAAACATTTGTGAGAAACTCAGATTTGCCCGACCTTGGCACACTAATGTACATGTTTCTGAACTCAGTCAATTGTACACACAAGCGTAAATGATAGATCGCATACGTAATGGCTAACAATTTTTTTATTTGTTTAACTGTAATTTAAATGATGTAAACCAATGACGTGATAGTTTATGATTAAACCTTTGGGTCATAATGGCAACTTTACACACATGGCTTTACATCCTTCTCTGTTTGGTTTGTGTTCTCCATCCAGAATTAAGGTGTCAGGGTGTGTGGGTCAAGGGTTGTTCATGTTTCTTGGGTGTTATGTTGAGCTTTTGGTTGACCGCTGGTTCGGTAACTTGGTTGACTTTTGTTTTTATATGTACTTTTGTATCATTATTGTTCATCTCTTCACATGCTATTTTTGCCATCTAATTTGACCCTTGATGGATCTGGCTTCTGATCCTCAGAAGGATAAGTTTAAAGTTCACAACAACAGACCCTCTGTGAACAGCTCAGGGTGCTTGTCAGCCTGGTTTCCTACTCAATAAAAAGTCCTAAATGATCAAGACTAATTGTTTTGAAGCTGCATCTGTAATTTAAGCTGTAACTTTTCTTTAGGAAGTGGTACAACTGTCTTGGACAATTTTGTTTGTTCTGTATTTTATAAGAAATCTTTGTCCTCCCAGAAGACAAAATCAGTGTTTTATTGCTTAGTAATAACTTTTGTTCTGTGATGTTGACAGTGATTATTATTGATTTGAATAGTTTAAAGATTATTTGTAGGAGTAGATATGAGGGTGCATGCCAATTTTCTGCTCAGAGAATGCACTACAATTAAGGTTAGGGTGGCCAATTTCAGAAAGGCTAACATAGCAAGCTAGCTTTGAAAGCATAAGATCCTTCAGAACACTCGCCGAAGCTACACCTTCCAAAACACATGAACGTGTTTAATACATAAAATATGTATTTTGACCACTACTTGTAGTTATTACAGGATCATAATTATAATCAGGAAGTGAAGAGACTATCAACTAGCATAATAAAAGTTTCTAATAAAAAATAGCTTAAACTGCCTTTAAAAAGTAGTATTTTGTTGTTTTAAAAATTTAATCCTGCATTAATATTTTAGGCAAGTCCATCAAATTTCAATTGGGCAGATCAACAAATATGGTTATTAACAGCCAGTACATTAAGCATGATTCAAGTATTTGTGAAATAAAAGGTAAATTTGAGATGGGTCTGTAATTTACTTGTTCCCCGGGGTCAAGATGTGTTTTTATAAGAGGTCTAATAATAGCTAGCTTTAAAGTTTGTGGGATATATCCTAACATCAATTAATAATTTCAGGAAGTTAACAATTTCAGGAAGCATCTTTTTCACCAACCTGGTAGGTATAGGATCTAGCATACATGTTTTTAATTTAGAAGATTTAATCATTTTTGACAGGTTATCCTTACCTATAGTAGCGAATGACTGTTGCTTATTGGGCAAACTATAATGCACTGTGTGGTTTGATAGCAGGAAATTGTATGTTGTATTTTGTTTTTAAAGATATTCATAAAAACTTCACTGCAGTTAACTACTAACCGTAACATTAAGCAGTTGACGCTTTATTTTTTTGTTCATTTAGCGACTGTAACAAATATCTAGGGTTGTTATTTTCTTCTAAAAGACTTGAAAAGTAGTTAGATCTGGAGCTTTATAAGGCCTTTCTGTAATTTGAAACCCTTTCCTTCCATGTTGTGCTGTACAGAATACCAAGTACAAGTTTTGCCTGCTTCCAGTTATGCTCCATTTTCGAGGTTACTGTTTTTAGGGTGTAAATATGCATGTTATATTAGTGTCAGACTGCTGTTTATTATTTCCTTTAAACATAGAGGAGTGATTGTGTCTAATGTGTTAAAAATGACGTTCTGTTGCATTGTCAAGGTTTTCAAAGTTGTCTGTATGCTAAGGAATTGAAACAGTTTAGGCAGATTGTTGATAAAGCAATCTTTAGTAGCAGAAGTTATCGTTCTTCCATATTTGTATTAAAAACAGGACACCAGATAATGATCTGAAATGTCTTCGATCTGCTGCAGAATGTTGTCATCAACATTAACATCATATATCATAGACAGTATTAAATCTAAAATACGATTACGACAATAAGTGAGTCCTAGAAAAGTCATTACTGTGGAGTGAGTGACCTTTTTTAATGCAGTGCATGGTTGTTTCTTTGCCACAATGAACTAGAATGCTTTTGGCTGACCATTCCTTCACCCACAAGAAAGCTGCGACAATGATGGGTTAGAGCTTAAACAGGGCCGAGGATGCTGAGAAATAGGCATATCAAGGAGCTGGGAAAGCCACAGAGATGCAAACCAGCGGCCCTGATAGAATCTGCCAAAGCTGACTGAGGGGCAGCGTTGTTGAACAGCTGGATGTCAAGAGGGATGGGATAGATATGATGAGGTTGTTGTTAGAGAAATTGCATTACGTTACTTCAGAAACACTATCCATAAGCTAAGCTTATTTTATTAGGTCTTCTTACGCATGAATTAGGTCTTCTTACGCATGAACAGAAGATGCAAGGGAAAATAGATGTGTGATGAAGGGAAATTAGCCCAGGGGAATTAGTGGCAGTTGTGGCCTACTGGTAAGTAGAGTCAGGCTTGTAATTAGAAGGTTGCTGGTTCGATTCCAATGCTGGCAGGTGTCACCTGAAGTGCCCTTGAGCAAGGCACCAAACCCCCAATTGCTCCCCGGGTGCAATAGTGTGTTGTCCATTGTCTTCCCCAGAAGTCATTGTACTGTCTTGTGCTGTCTGCACATGTGCACTTTATGTATAAATTGTTTCGTTTCACTATGTACTTGTATATGGTTGAAATGACAATAAACTCTCTTGACATGACTTTTAAAAAATTAATAAATGGAGAAGATAAGGAATGGCATAATTGCTAAGATATATAGTTTCAGACAGTGTGTTGAAAATCTTGGGGGGCCAAAGGTTAAATGCATGGGGATGTAGAATTTATTGCGCCGTCAGACTGCAAATATATGGCATGAATTTGGGTTAATAGACATTACTGGTATTGGAGGACCATGGGGGACACAATAATCATTATTGCTTAATTGATTTCCTGGTAATGCATGGAAATCAATCTCTATCTCTCTCTCTCTCTCTCTCTCTCTCTCTCTCTCTCTCTCTAGTTTTATATGTATATGGTCTCAATATTAATACTTACACTACCATACTTGATACCATTTTCTTCCAGGAATGAACATATCTGTGGACACCAACTTTTATAGGATTTTTGAATAAAAGGTAAAATTGAGATGGGTCTGTAATTTACTAGTTTCCTGGGATCAAGTTGTATTTTAATAAGGGGTCTGATAATAGCCAGTTTGTAAGGTTTTGGGACATATCCCAACACCAATGATGAATTAATAATAACATGTAGAGGATCTATAATTCCAGAAAGCATCACTTTCAACAGCCTGGTAGGTATAGGATATAGCCTACATGTCATTGCTTTAGATGATCCTTTAAATTACTTTTGGCAGTTCTATCTATAGTATAGAATTGTTCATTGGTCAAATTATGATATATTCTTTTGGGTAGTATCTATTTGTCATTAAAGAAGTGCATGTCATATCATCATATCTTTGGTTAATTTAACCACCGTATCAAATAAATATCTAGGGTTGTTTATTTTCTTCTAAAAGATTTAAAAATAGGCAGATCTGGAGCTTTTTAAGGTAATTTAAAACACTCTCCTTCCGTGCTGTACGGAAACTTTTTGTCAGGCGTGTCTCTGGATACCATACACCAAATTTTGTGCAAATCATACAAACTCAAAATGGTGTGTGACAGAAACTTATGACGACATTATAGGGTTTATTTGAATCATCACAAGCCAAGGAATCAGAGGATTAAAGAATTTTGTTTCTAACACTTTTGTTTCCAAGAGTTGAAAAGTTAGTCTTAAATGTGAGTTTGAGGTAGAGACTGGTAACTGTGCACAGAGCACAAAGCGAAAGCTGTACTTCAACTGATCCTCTATGGAGATCATCAAGAGCACCAAATTCCTTGGTGTTCACCTGCTGGAGAACTTCACCTGGTCCCTCACAAAAAAAACCTCAGCAGCACCTCTATTTCCTACAAAGGCCATTGAGAGCATCCTGAACAACTGCACCCCTGTCTGTTTCAGGAATTGCTCCATCTAGGACAGCAAGACCCTGCAGCGGATAGTAAGGACAGTTGAGAAGATCATCTGAGTCTCTCTTTCCTCTGTTGTGGGCATCTACAACACGTGCTACATTCGCAAAGCCAACAGCATTGTGAATGACCACACACACAATCTTTACTCTGCTGTCGTCTGGAAAAAGGTACTGGAGCATTCAGGCCCTCAGATCTTTCATTCATGCATACCCAGGGGCATATTTACGTTTTTAGGGGCCCTAAGCAAAGTCAGAAACTGGGGCCTGATTTTTCCATTGATTTGCACAACAGTAACAAACAGGTAAAGGGTGGGTAACAGGACAGTAAATTGGGACCCTATCAATTCCCAGAGTGTGTGTAGTCTTAGCTAAAATGGGCCCACAGTACTATTAAACTATTAAATTTAAATGTCTGACATGCTTGCTGAACTCATTTACCATGCTAGTAAGCAAGTTAGGAGCTGTAACACAAATAAATTGTGCTTGAAAAAATTGTGCATGTTCAGGCATGTGTTAATAAAAAGTATGCTTTGTTACCTATTTCGATTGTGCCAGGATTGCAAAAAGTGATTTATGAATTTACCTGGGGATTCTTTAGACATCTGTTTAGTGTTTGTAGCGTACGAAATAAGCGTCAGCTGTCAAGAAATTGTTGTAAAATGTTATTTGCCTCAGGCCAGAAGTTATTGTGTGGGCTTTCAGAGGTTTTCCTACCGGTAATTTTGGCATTGCCCAATTTCAGCGAGGGAATTTCAGTCAACAGAGTATCTATAGTCACATCAATGCCTAACACATGCAAAAGAGTTTGGAACTCTGGATAAGTTGTGCACCTTTCAAAGGGTTAATTGGCGATGGCAGAGCAGAGCATACAGAATTGCTAGAATTAATGTCAACAGGATGTATATAACATGCATTTGCCACCCAAACATACATGAAAGCTGGCAAAATGCCTGCAGTTTGTTGCTGTTGATCATATCAAAGATCAGTTTGGAGTACCACGGGGCTCAGTACCCTTGACCCTGCTTTTTACCCTGTATATGCTAACTCTGGGAGCAATTATTAGGAGACATGGAGTTAGTTTTCATTGTTATGCTGATGATATTCAGCGGAACGTTTGTTCTACAACATGCATAAATTCACCAAACTAACAGAATGTATAGCTGATTTCAAAACTTGGATGACTAGCAAGTTTCCACTACTAAATTCAGACAACAGTTTTACTAATTGGACCAAAATCTTACACACTGAAAAGCTAAAATACTATCTTACCCTTGATGGATTCTCTATAAAGCATGCTTCATGAGCTAAGAATCTGGGTATCCTTTTTGATTGCAATAAGTCCTTTAAAAACAACCTTTCTAATGTTTGTAAAACTGCATCTTTACATCTTGAACATATATCAAAAACTATGACAACATGCATTCACAACATTGCAAATGGCATGCCTAACGCGTTTTCGCGTTAGAATCGTGTCTCTTTGTTACTTATGCCGCTAAACAATACCAACTTTTACTTTCAACACCCTTGTTCTCACAGGACGCCTTATTCTCTGGAACCTGGGCTGATAAACAGCACTCTTGCGAATCACATTTGACCTAAATCGATATGCTTGAACGGCGAATGCAAATAAGTATGTACGTTCGTTTTGTTATTGCAGCCGTGCGGTGTGCTTCTGAACAGCACTTTCTCATCGCAGTTCATAATGGCATTAACACCAACGGCAAAGCGCTTGGTCTCCCCAGAAATTATTCCTAGAACACTGCGTGACAAGCCAGAAATCGGTTGCAAAACGCTCCGTGTGACTGGCAATGCGTGAACGCTCTGAAAGGTTCTAAAACACATTTAGCTACTGAATATATAATACTCACGCCATGATTTTAATATAGTTAAAAAGAGCATTAAAATGCGTTAGGCACATTTCTTGCATAGCGCATCGCAACAAGACAGGAGTCCCTCGTAAATTATCCGGTGAATTTACAACGCGCTGATCAATTGAGAGCCTTAGTACATAACCGATTCCATCTTTTCTTAACAACAAAAAAAATCCACAGCTACGTTTAATCACGTTTATTCTGACAAGAATCTCGTGTCCTTCACATTGCTTTGCTAAACAACAATGAAATCTCCTTTTCTAAAGCCATAGCTTAAACAGAAGGCACAAGAGCGCACTTTTCCTGCAAGCGCTTATTGCAAGAGTTAGATACAAAATTGCAAAGGGAAAGGTGTTGTTATGGTGAGGCAGTAAAATTATAGTAAAAAAATGGGCAACAGAAAGTCTCTAATATCTACAGCATACATTGAGTGATTTTCATCAAACTTGGGGTTTATGTGTAGTTGTAACATCACGCCAGCAGAGGGAGCCCTCACCGGAATACTGACTGCTCATGCTCCCTCTGCTGAACTCTGAACTTTGAACTCTGAACTTATTTCCTGTTTGCCATCTATATAAACCTTGCTGCCACATGGCCACGTTGCGAAGTATTGCCAGCTTTACACCTGACTACTAAGCATTCTCTTCTACTACCTGCTTTCCTGTGTTTTACCTATTGTTTGGTTATCGTTTTCTGATTTTTGCCTAGCCCCTTTGTTTGACACCTGGATCGGACTGTTTGTTTAGATATTGATTCTCTGCCTGGATTTACGACCTCTGATTTACGTCTCTCCCTTTTGTTGTGTTGCATGGTTGGACTGTCTATGTTTATTACGACCCTTTGCTTGTACTTTCGACTTTGATTATGGATAACCCCAATAAACATCCGCAACTGGATCCTGCTTCAGCTTCTGCCTCAGCCCCCTTACAGTAGTGTGGTGGGCAGATGACATTGTGAGTCATGGTCATAGCAGTAGGAAAAGCATCACTTAAAACAAACTTTAAAATAGTCAACTAGCTTAAACAGAAGGCACAAGAGCGCACTTTCCAAAGTGCGCTCTTGTGCAGAGTTGCTTGCAAGAGTTGGGTAGTAAGATAACAGGGAATCTTTAGGTTCAACGAGTCTTTATTTTTATTGCTCAGTATTGTAAGTCTTTCTCAGCATCCATGAATATATGATGATTTATACCAGAACACATCTTTCAAAACGACGGTCTAGGACTTGACATTGAAACAAAAAGTTACGTCTGTATTGCCAGTCAGTCCCTACTTAGCATGTGTTTTACATGAACGTCTTCTTAGCCCACGTTGTCTAGTATTAGACAGATTGTTACATCAAGTTTATGTATATAAATCCTTATTACGTTTGGATTCCATTTAATCATAGATATTTATCCCGCTTTTCCAGAAGACTCATTTCCTTGTTGCTCTGCAGAACAAATACGCTTGCAAAGCACTTTTCTTGCCAATATGATCTTCTTGATAACTTTGTATTCAGTAAAACTTGCCAATAGCGTTTTTATTCACCAGCTTGGTCTGTTTTCGATACTCAACGGCGGCAACGTCACTTTTTCTTGTGTTGGTATTTTTACCCTGATCGTCTAAAATACGCATGATGCGCACAGCAAATCCCTAATAGCCCAGTTTCATAAGATGAACAGTTTTCTATTTGCCGTGACTTCCTACACCTCTCAGAAGGATCACTCAAAGCGCAACAGTAAGCGCTTGAACATCATTAGCTTGTAAATAGCTGTTTTATCGCCGAATTCCATAAAGCTTTAACTCCGTTTTGAAACAGATGTAGATTCCTTCTCCCTAATGACAATCCAAGTTGTTTCATGCCCTATATAGATTTCCCTTGCAAATGTAATGTTCTGCCTAGAACATTAATTTTTTCACTGAACTGACATAACTTGTAAAAGCTTGAACCTGGTTACAGTTTTGTGCTGCTCAACAACTTTGGAAAATACATTGTTACTCAACTGAAAAATGCCCGTTGTTTCCTACAGCTGACCATTTCTAACGTTGCCCTACGGATGCTCTTGCATACACCTCCACATGACTGAAATCGCTTGCAAGGTAAATGGTTTAACCAATATGATGGCCCAGCCTTTGCCTTAAACTAAACTTACCTAAAGCCGTTTCGCGTTAGAATCGTGTCTCTTTGTTACTTATGCCGCTAAACAATACCAACTTTTACTTTCAACACCCTTGTTCTCGCAGGACGCCTTATTCTCTGGAACCTGCGCTGATAAACAGCACTCTTGCGAATCACATTTGACCTAAATCGATATGCTTGAACGGCGAATGCAAATAAGTATGTTTTGTTATTGCAGCCGTGCGGTGTGCTTCTGAACAGCACTTTCTCATCGCAGTTCATAATGGCATTAACACCAACGGCAAAGCGCTTCGTCTCCCTAGAAATTATTCCTAGAACACTGCTTGACAAGCCAGAAATCGGTTGCAAAACGCTCCGTGTGACTGGCAATGCGTGAACGCTCTGAAAGGTTTTAAAACACATTTAGCTACTGAATATATATAATACTCACGCCATGATTTTAATATAGTTAAAAAAGAGCATTAAAATGCGTTAGGCATATTTCTTGCATAGCGCATCGCAACAAGCCAGTAGTCCCTCGTAAATTATCCGTGAATTTACAACGCGCTGATCAATTGAGAGCCTTAGTACATAACCGATTAAATCTTTTCTTAACAACAAAAAATCCACAGCTACGTTTAATCACGTTTATTCTGACAAGAATCTCGTGTCCTTCACATTGCTTTGCTAAACAACAATGAAATCTCCTTTTCTAAAGTCATAGCTTAAACAGAAGGCACAAGAGCGCACTTTTCCTGCAAGCGCTTATTGCAAGAGTTAGATACAAAATTGCAAAGGGAAAGGTGTTGTTATGGTGAGGCAGTAAAATTATAGTAAAAAAAATGGGCAACAGAAAGTCTCTAATATCTACAGCATACATTGAGTGATTTTCATCAAACTTGGGGTTTATGTGTAGTGTGGTGGGCAGATGACATTGTGAGTCATGGTCATAGCAGTAGGAAAAGCATCACTTAAAACAAACTTTAAAATAGTCAACTAGCTTAAACAGAAGGCACAAGAGCGCACTTTCCAAAGTGCGCTCTTGTGCAGAGTTGCTTGCAAGAGTTGGGTAGTAAGATAACAGGGAATCTTTAGGTTCAACGAGTCTTTATTTTTATTGCTCAGTATTGTAAGTCTTTCTCAGCATCCATGAATATATGATGATTTATACCAGAACACATCTTTCAAAACGACGGTCTAGGACTTGACATTGAAACAAAAAGTTACGTCTGTATTGCCAGTCAGTCCCTACTTAGCATGTGTTTTACATGAACGTCTTCTTAGCCCACGTTGTCTAGTATTAGACAGATTGTTACATCAAGTTTATGTATATAAATCCTTATTACGTTTGGATTCCATTTAATCATAGATATTTATCCCGCTTTTCCAGAAGACTCATTTCCTTGTTGCTCTGCAGAACAAATACGCTTGCAAAGCACTTTTCTTGCCAATATGATCTTCTTGATAACTTTGTATTCAGTAAAACTTGCCAATAGCGTTTTTATTCACCAGCTTGGTCTGTTTTCGATACTCAACGGCGGCAACGTCACTTTTTCTTGTGTTGGTATTTTTACCCTGATCGTCTAAAATACGCATGATGCGCACAGCAAATCCCTAATAGCCCAGTTTCATAAGATGAACAGTTTTCTATTTGCCGTGACTTCCTACACCTCTCAGAAGGCTCACTCAAAGCGCAACAGTAAGCGCTTGAACATCATTAGCTTGTAAATAGCTGTTTTATCGCCGAATTCCATAAAGCTTTAACTCCGTTTTGAAACAGATGTAGATTCCTTCTCCCTAATGACAATCCAAGTTGTTTCATGCCCTATATAGATTTCCCTTGCAAATGTAATGTTCTGCCTAGAACATTAATTTTTTCACTGAACTGACATAACTTGTAAAAGCTTGAACCTGGTTACAGTTTTGTGCTGCTCAACAACTTGGAAAATACATTGTTACTCAACTGAAAAATGCCCGTTGTTTCATACAGCTGACCATTTCTAACGTTGCCCTACGGATGCTCTTGCATACACCCCCACATGACTGAAATTGCTTGCAAGGTGAATGGTTTAACCAATATGATGGCCCAGCCTTTGCCTTAAACTAAACTTACCTAAAGCCGTTTCGCGTTAGAATCGTGTCTCTTTGTTACTTATGCCGCTAAACAATACCAACTTTTACTTTCAACACCCTTGTTCTCACAGGACGCCTTATTCTCTGGAACCTGCGCTGATAAACAGCACTCTTGCGAATCACATTTGACCTAAATCGATATGCTTGAATGGCGAATGCAAATAAGTATGTACGTTTTGTTATTGCAGTCGTGCGGTGTGCTTCTGAACAGCACTTTCTCATCGCAGTTCATAATGGCATTAACACCAACGGCAAAGCGCTTGGTCTCCCTAGAAATTATTCCTAGAACACTGCTTGACAAGCCAGAAATCGGTTGCAAAACGCTCCGTGTGACTGGCAATGCGTGAACGCTCTGAAAGGTTCTAAAACACATTTAGCTACTGAATATATATAATACTCACGCCATGATTTTAATATAGTTAAAAAAGAGCATTAAAATGCGTTAGGCATATTTCTTGCATAGCGCATCGCAACAAGCCAGTAGTCCCTCGTAAATTATCCGTGAATTTACAACGCGCTGATCAATTGAGAGCCTTAGTACATAACCGATTAAATCTTTTCTTAACAACAAAAAATCCACAGCTACGTTTAATCACGTTTATTCTGACAAGAATCTCGTGTCCTTCACATTGCTTTGCTAAACAACAATGAAATCTCCTTTTCTAAAGTCATAGCTTAAACAGAAGGCACAAGAGCGCACTTTTCCTGCAAGCGCTTATTGCAAGAGTTAGATACAAAATTGCAAAGGGAAAGGTGTTGTTATGGTGAGGCAGTAAAATTATAGTTAAAAAAAATGGGCAACAGAAAGTCTCTAATATCTACAGCATACATTGAGTGATTTTCATCAAACTTGGGGTTTATGTGTAGTGTGGTGGGCAGATGACATTGTGAGTCATGGTCATAGCAGTAGGAAAAGCATCACTTAAAACAAACTTTAAAATAGTCAACTAGCTTAAACAGAAGGCACAAGAGCGCACTTTCCAAAGTGCGCTCTTGTGCAGAGTTGCTTGCAAGAGTTGGGTAGTAAGATAACAGGGAATCTTTAGGTTCAACGAGTCTTTATTTTTATTGCTCAGTATTGTAAGTCTTTCTCAGCATCCATGAATATATGATGATTTATACCAGAACACATCTTTCAAAACGACGGTCTAGGACTTGACATTGAAACAAAAAGTTACGTCTGTATTGCCAGTCAGTCCCTACTTAGCATGTGTTTTACATGAACGTCTTCTTAGCCCACGTTGTCTAGTATTAGACAGATTGTTACATCAAGTTTATGTATATAAATCCTTATTACGTTTGGATTCCATTTAATCATAGATATTTATCCCGCTTTTCCAGAAGACTCATTTCCTTGTTGCTCTGCAGAACAAATACGCTTGCAAAGCACTTTTCTTGCCAATATGATCTTCTTGATAACTTTGTATTCAGTAAAACTTGCCAATAGCGTTTTTATTCACCAGCTTGGTCTGTTTTCGATACTCAACGGCGGCAACGTCACTTTTTCTTGTGTTGGTATTTTTACCCTGATCGTCTAAAATACGCATGATGCGCACAGCAAATCCCTAATAGCCCAGTTTCATAAGATGAACAGTTTTCTATTTGCCGTGACTTCCTACACCTCTCAGAAGGCTCACTCAAAGCGCAACAGTAAGCGCTTGAACATCATTAGCTTGTAAATAGCTGTTTTATCGCCGAATTCCATAAAGCTTTAACTCCGTTTTGAAACAGATGTAGATTCCTTCTCCCTAATGACAATCCAAGTTGTTTCATGCCCTATATAGATTTCCCTTGCAAATGTAATGTTCTGCCTAGAACATTAATTTTTTCACTGAACTGACATAACTTGTAAAAACTTGAACCTGGTTACAGTTTTGTGCTGCTCAACAACTTGGAAAATACATTGTTACTCAACTGAAAAATGCCCGTTGTTTCCTACAGCTGACCATTTCTAACGTTGCCCTACGGATGCTCTTGCATACACCTCCACATGACTGAAATCGCTTGCAAGGTAAATGGTTTAACCAATATGATGGCCCAGCCTTTGCCTTAAACTAAACTTACCTAAAGCCGTTTCGCGTTAGAATCGTGTCTCTTTGTTACTTATGTCGCTAAACAATACCAACTTTTACTTTCAACACCCTTGTTCTCACAGGACGCCTTATTCTCTGGAACCTGCGCTGATAAACAGCACTCTTGCGAATCACATTTGACCTAAATCGATATGCTTGAACGGCGAATGCAAATAAGTATGTTTTGTTATTGCAGCCGTGCGGTGTGCTTCTGAACAGCACTTTCTCATCGCAGTTCATAATGGCATTAACACCAACGGCAAAGCGCTTGGTCTCCCTAGAAATTATTCCTAGAACACTGCTTGACAAGCCAGAAATCGGTTGCAAAACGCTCCGTGTGACTGGCAATGCGTGAACGCTCTGAAAGGTTTTAAAACACATTTAGCTACTGAATATATAATACTCACGCCATGATTTTAATATAGTTAAAAAAGAGCATTAAAATGCGTTAGGCATATTTCTTGCATAGCGCATCGCAACAAGCCAGTAGTCCCTCGTAAATTATCCGGTGAATTTACAACGCGCTGATCAATTGAGAGCCTTAGTACATAACCGATTAAATCTTTTCTTAACAACAAAAAATCCACAGCTACGTTTAATCACGTTAATTCTGACAAGAATCTCGTGTCCTTCACATTGCTTTGCCAAACAACAATGAAATCTCATTTTCTAAAGTCATAGCTTAAACAGAAGGCACAAGAGCGCACTTTTCCTGCAAGCGCTTATTGCAAGAGTTAGATACAAAATTGCAAAGGGAAAGGTGTTGTTATGGTGAGGCAGTAAAATTATAGTAAAAAAAATGGGCAACAGAAAGTCTCTAATATCTACAGCATACATTGAGTGATTTTCATCAAACTTGGGGTTTATGTGTAGTGTGGTGGGCAGATGACATTGTGAGTCATGGTCATAGCAGTAGGAAAAGCATCACTTAAAACAAACTTTAAAATAGTCAACTAGCTTAAACAGAAGGCACAAGAGCGCACTTTCCAAAGTGCGCTCTTGTGCAGAGTTGCTTGCAAGAGTTGGGTAGTAAGATAACAGGGAATCTTTAGGTTCAACGAGTCTTTATTTTTATTGCTCAGTATTGTAAGTCTTTCTCAGCATCCATGAATATATGATGATTTATACCAGAACACATCTTTCAAAACGACGGTCTAGGACTTGACATTGAAACAAAAAGTTACGTCTGTATTGCCAGTCAGTCCCTACTTAGCATGTGTTTTACATGAACGTCTTCTTAGCCCACGTTGTCTAGTATTAGACAGATTGTTACATCAAGTTTATGTATATAAATCCTTATTACGTTTGGATTCCATTTAATCATAGATATTTATCCCGCTTTTCCAGAAGACTCATTTCCTTGTTGCTCTGCAGAACAAATACGCTTGCAAAGCACTTTTCTTGCCAATATGATCTTCTTGATAACTTTGTATTCAGTAAAACTTGCCAATAGCGTTTTTATTCACCAGCTTGGTCTGTTTTCGATACTCAACGGCGGCAACGTCACTTTTTCTTGTGTTGGTATTTTTACCCTGATCGTCTAAAATACGCATGATGCGCACAGCAAATCCCTAATAGCCCAGTTTCATAAGATGAACAGTTTTCTATTTGCCGTGACTTCCTACACCTCTCAGAAGGATCACTCAAAGCGCAACAGTAAGCGCTTGAACATCATTAGCTTGTAAATAGCTGTTTTATCGCCGAATTCCATAAAGCTTTAACTCCGTTTTGAAACAGATGTAGATTCCTTCTCCCTAAAGACAATCCAAGTTGTTTCATGCCCTATATAGATTTCCCTTGCAAATGTAATGTTCTGCCTAGAACATTAATTTTTTCACTGAACTGACATAACTTGTAAAAGCTTGAACCTGGTTACAGTTTTGTGCTGCTCAACAACTTGGAAAATACATTGTTACTCAACTGAAAAATGCCCGTTGTTTCATACAGCTGACCATTTCTAACGTTGCCCTACGGATGCTCTTGCATACACCCCCACATGACTGAAATTGCTTGCAAGGTGAATGGTTTAACCAATATGATGGCCCAGCCTTTGCCTTAAACTAAACTTACCTAAAGCCGTTTCGCGTTAGAATCGTGTCTCTTTGTTACTTATGCCGCTAAACAATACCAACTTTTACTTTCAACACCCTTGTTCTCACAGGACGCCTTATTCTCTGGAACCTGCGCTGATAAACAGCACTCTTGCGAATCACATTTGACCTAAATCGATATGCTTGAATGGCGAATGCAAATAAGTATGTACGTTCGTTTTGTTATTGCAGTCGTGCGGTGTGCTTCTGAACAGCACTTTCTCATCGCAGTTCATAATGGCATTAACACCAACGGCAAAGCGCTTGGTCTCCCTAGAAATTATTCCTAGAACACTGCTTGACAAGCCAGAAATCGGTTGCAAAACGCTCCGTGTGACTGGCAATGCGTGAACGCTCTGAAAGGTTCTAAAACACATTTAGCTACTGAATATATATAATACTCACGCCATGATTTTAATATAGTTAAAAAAGAGCATTAAAATGCGTTAGGCATATTTCTTGCATAGCGCATCGCAACAAGCCAGTAGTCCCTCGTAAATTATCCGTGAATTTACAACGCGCTGATCAATTGAGAGCCTTAGTACATAACCGATTAAATCTTTTCTTAACAACAAAAAATCCACAGCTACGTTTAATCACGTTTATTCTGACAAGAATCTCGTGTCCTTCACATTGCTTTGCTAAACAACAATGAAATCTCCTTTTCTAAAGTCATAGCTTAAACAGAAGGCACAAGAGCGCACTTTTCCTGCAAGCGCTTATTGCAAGAGTTAGATACAAAATTGCAAAGGGAAAGGTGTTGTTATGGTGAGGCAGTAAAATTATAGTTAAAAAAAATGGGCAACAGAAAGTCTCTAATATCTACAGCATACATTGAGTGATTTTCATCAAACTTGGGGTTTATGTGTAGTGTGGTGGGCAGATGACATTGTGAGTCATGGTCATAGCAGTAGGAAAAGCATCACTTAAAACAAACTTTAAAATAGTCAACTAGCTTAAACAGAAGGCACAAGAGCGCACTTTCCAAAGTGCGCTCTTGTGCAGAGTTGCTTGCAAGAGTTGGGTAGTAAGATAACAGGGAATCTTTAGGTTCAACGAGTCTTTATTTTTATTGCTCAGTATTGTAAGTCTTTCTCAGCATCCATGAATATATGATGATTTATACCAGAACACATCTTTCAAAACGACGGTCTAGGACTTGACATTGAAACAAAAAGTTACGTCTGTATTGCCAGTCAGTCCCTACTTAGCATGTGTTTTACATGAACGTCTTCTTAGCCCACGTTGTCTAGTATTAGACAGATTGTTACATCAAGTTTATGTATATAAATCCTTATTACGTTTGGATTCCATTTAATCATAGATATTTATCCCGCTTTTCCAGAAGACTCATTTCCTTGTTGCTCTGCAGAACAAATACGCTTGCAAAGCACTTTTCTTGCCAATATGATCTTCTTGATAACTTTGTATTCAGTAAAACTTGCCAATAGCGTTTTTATTCACCAGCTTGGTCTGTTTTCGATACTCAACGGCGGCAACGTCACTTTTTCTTGTGTTGGTATTTTTACCCTGATCGTCTAAAATACGCATGATGCGCACAGCAAATCCCTAATAGCCCAGTTTCATAAGATGAACAGTTTTCTATTTGCCGTGACTTCCTACACCTCTCAGAAGGCTCACTCAAAGCGCAACAGTAAGCGCTTGAACATCATTAGCTTGTAAATAGCTGTTTTATCGCCGAATTCCATAAAGCTTTAACTCCGTTTTGAAACAGATGTAGATTCCTTCTCCCTAATGACAATCCAAGTTGTTTCATGCCCTATATAGATTTCCCTTGCAAATGTAATGTTCTGCCTAGAACATTAATTTTTTCACTGAACTGACATAACTTGTAAAAGCTTGAACCTGGTTACAGTTTTGTGCTGCTCAACAACTTTGGAAAATACATTGTTACTCAACTGAAAAATGCCCGTTGTTTCCTACAGCTGACCATTTCTAACGTTGCCCTACGGATGCTCTTGCATACACCTCCACATGACTGAAATCGCTTGCAAGGTGAATGGTTTAACCAATATGATGGCCCAGCCTTTGCCTTAAACTAAACTTACCTAAAGCCGTTTCGCGTTAGAATCGTGTCTCTTTGTTACTTATGCCGCTAAACAATACCAACTTTTACTTTCAACACCCTTGTTCTCACAGGACGCCTTATTCTCTGGAACCTGCGCTGATAAACAGCACTCTTGCGAATCACATTTGACCTAAATCGATATGCTTGAACGGCGAATGCAAATAAGTATGTCTTCGTTTGTTATTGCAGTCGTGCGGTGTGCTTCTGAACAGCACTTTCTCATCGCAGTTCATAATGGCATTAACACCAACGGCAAAGCGCTTGGTCTCCCTAGAAATTATTCCTAGAACACTGCTTGACAAGCCAGAAATCGGTTGCAAAACGCTCCGTGTGACTGGCAATGCGTGAACGCTCTGAAAGGTTCTAAAACACATTTAGCTACTGAATATATATAATACTCACGCCATGATTTTAATATAGTTAAAAAAGAGCATTAAAATGCGTTAGGCATATTTCTTGCATAGCGCATCGCAACAAGCCAGTAGTCCCTCGTAAATTATCCGGTGAATTTACAACGCGCTGATCAATTGAGAGCCTTAGTACATAACCGATTAAATCTTTTCTTAACAACAAAAAATCCACAGCTACGTTTAATCACGTTTATTCTGACAAGAATCTCGTGTCCTTCACATTGCTTTGCCAAACAACAATGAAATCTCATTTTCTAAAGTCATAGCTTAAACAGAAGGCACAAGAGCGCACTTTTCCTGCAAGCGCTTATTGCAAGAGTTAGATACAAAATTGCAAAGGGAAAGGTGTTGTTATGGTGAGGCAGTAAAATTATAGTAAAAAAAAATGGGCAACAGAAAGTCTCTAATATCTACAGCATACATTGAGTGATTTTCATCAAACTTGGGGTTTATGTGTAGTGTGGTGGGCAGATGACATTGTGAGTCATGGTCATAGCAGTAGGAAAAGCATCACTTAAAACAAACTTTAAAATAGTCAACTAGCTTAAACAGAAGGCACAAGAGCGCACTTTCCAAAGTGCGCTCTTGTGCAGAGTTGCTTGCAAGAGTTGGGTAGTAAGATAACAGGGAATCTTTAGGTTCAACGAGTCTTTATTTTTATTGCTCAGTATTGTAAGTCTTTCTCAGCATCCATGAATATATGATGATTTATACCAGAACACATCTTTCAAAACGACGGTCTAGGACTTGACATTGAAACAAAAAGTTACGTCTGTATTGCCAGTCAGTCCCTACTTAGCATGTGTTTTACATGAACGTCTTCTTAGCCCACGTTGTCTAGTATTAGACAGATTGTTACATCAAGTTTATGTATATAAATCCTTATTACGTTTGGATTCCATTTAATCATAGATATTTATCCCGCTTTTCCAGAAGACTCATTTCCTTGTTGCTCTGCAGAACAAATACGCTTGCAAAGCACTTTTCTTGCCAATATGATCTTCTTGATAACTTTGTATTCAGTAAAACTTGCCAATAGCGTTTTTATTCACCAGCTTGGTCTGTTTTCGATACTCAACGGCGGCAACGTCACTTTTTCTTGTGTTGGTATTTTTACCCTGATCGTCTAAAATACGCATGATGCGCACAGCAAATCCCTAATAGCCCAGTTTCATAAGATGAACAGTTTTCTATTTGCCGTGACTTCCTACACCTCTCAGAAGGCTCACTCAAAGCGCAACAGTAAGCGCTTGAACATCATTAGCTTGTAAATAGCTGTTTTATCGCCGAATTCCATAAAGCTTTAACTCCGTTTTGAAACAGATGTAGATTCCTTCTCCCTAATGACAATCCAAGTTGTTTCATGCCCTATATAGATTTCCCTTGCAAATGTAATGTTCTGCCTAGAACATTAATTTTTTCACTGAACTGACATAACCTTGTAAAAGCTTGAACCTGGTTACAGTTTTGTGCTGCTCAACAACTTTGGAAAATACATTGTTACTCAACTGAAAAATGCCCGATGTTTCATACAGCTGACCATTTCTAACGTTGCCCTACGGATGCTCTTGCATACACCTCCACATGACTGAAATCGCTTGCAAGGTGAATGGTTTAACCAATATGATGGCCCAGCCTTTGCCTTAAACTAAACTTACCTAAAGCCGTTTCGCGTTAGAATCGTGTCTCTTTGTTACTTATGCCGCTAAACAATACCAACTTTTACTTTCAACACCCTTGTTCTCACAGGACGCCTTATTCTCTGGAACCTGCGCTGATAAACAGCACTCTTGCGAATCACATTTGACCTAAATCGATATGTTTGAACGGCGAATGCAAATAAGTATGTTTCGTGTTATTGCAGTCGTGCGGTGTGCTTCTGAACAGCACTTTCTCATCGCAGTTCATAATGGCATTAACACCAACGGCAAAGCGCTTGGTCTCCCTAGAAATTATTCCTAGAACACTGCTTGACAAGCCAGAAATCGGTTGCAAAACGCTCCGTGTGACTGGCAATGCGTGAACGCTCTGAAAGGTTCTAAAACACATTTAGCTACTGAATATATATAATACTCACGCCATGATTTTAATATAGTTAAAAAAGAGCATTAAAATGCGTTAGGCATATTTCTTGCATAGCGCATCGCAACAAGCCAGTAGTCCCTCGTAAATTATCCGTGAATTTACAACGCGCTGATCAATTGAGAGCCTTAGTACATAACCGATTAAATCTTTTCTTAACAACAAAAAATCCACAGCTACGTTTAATCACGTTTATTCTGACAAGAATCTCGTGTCCTTCACATTGCTTTGCTAAACAACAATGAAATCTCCTTTTCTAAAGTCATAGCTTAAACAGAAGGCACAAGAGCGCACTTTTCCTGCAAGCGCTTATTGCAAGAGTTAGATACAAAATTGCAAAGGGAAAGGTGTTGTTATGGTGAGGCAGTAAAATTATAGTTAAAAAAAATGGGCAACAGAAAGTCTCTAATATCTACAGCATACATTGAGTGATTTTCATCAAACTTGGGGTTTATGTGTAGTGTGGTGGGCAGATGACATTGTGAGTCATGGTCATAGCAGTAGGAAAAGCATCACTTAAAACAAACTTTAAAATAGTCAACTAGCTTAAACAGAAGGCACAAGAGCGCACTTTCCAAAGTGCGCTCTTGTGCAGAGTTGCTTGCAAGAGTTGGGTAGTAAGATAACAGGGAATCTTTAGGTTCAACGAGTCTTTATTTTTATTGCTCAGTATTGTAAGTCTTTCTCAGCATCCATGAATATATGATGATTTATACCAGAACACATCTTTCAAAACGACGGTCTAGGACTTGACATTGAAACAAAAAGTTACGTCTGTATTGCCAGTCAGTCCCTACTTAGCATGTGTTTTACATGAACGTCTTCTTAGCCCACGTTGTCTAGTATTAGACAGATTGTTACATCAAGTTTATGTATATAAATCCTTATTACGTTTGGATTCCATTTAATCATAGATATTTATCCCGCTTTTCCAGAAGACTCATTTCCTTGTTGCTCTGCAGAACAAATACGCTTGCAAAGCACTTTTCTTGCCAATATGATCTTCTTGATAACTTTGTATTCAGTAAAACTTGCCAATAGCGTTTTTATTCACCAGCTTGGTCTGTTTTCGATACTCAACGGCGGCAACGTCACTTTTTCTTGTGTTGGTATTTTTACCCTGATCGTCTAAAATACGCATGATGCGCACAGCAAATCCCTAATAGCCCAGTTTCATAAGATGAACAGTTTTCTATTTGCCGTGACTTCCTACACCTCTCAGAAGGATCACTCAAAGCGCAACAGTAAGCGCTTGAACATCATTAGCTTGTAAATAGCTGTTTTATCGCCGAATTCCATAAAGCTTTAACTCCGTTTTGAAACAGATGTAGATTCCTTCTCCCTAATGACAATCCAAGTTGTTTCATGCCCTATATAGATTTCCCTTGCAAATGTAATGTTCTGCCTAGAACATTAATTTTTTCACTTAACAGACAACTTGTAAAAGCTTGAACCTGGTTACAGTTTTGTGCTGCTCAACAACTTTGGAAAATACATTGTTACTCAACTGAAAAATGCCCGATGTTTCATACAGCTGACCATTTCTAACGTTGCCCTACGGATGCTCTTGCATACACCTCCACATGACTGAAATTGCTTGCAAGGTGAATGGTTTAACCAATATGATGGCCCAGCCTTTGCCTTAAACTAAACTTACCTAAAGCCGTTTCGCGTTAGAATCGTGTCTCTTTGTTACTTATGCCGCTAAACAATACCAACTTTTACTTTCAACACCCTTGTTCTCACAGGACGCCTTATTCTCTGGAACCTGCGCTGATAAACAGCACTCTTGCGAATCACATTTGACCTAAATCGATATGTTTGAACGGCGAATGCAAATAAGTATGTTTTTTGTTATTGCAGCCGTGCGGTGTGCTTCTGAACAGCACTTTCTCATCGCAGTTCATAATGGCATTAACACCAACGGCAAAGCGCTTGGTCTCCTAGAAATTATTCCTAGAACACTGCTTGACAAGCCAGAAATCGGTTGCAAAACGCTCCGTGTGACTGGCAATGCGTGAACGCTCTGAAAGGTTCTAAAACACATTTAGCTACTGAATATATATAATACTCACGCCATGATTTTAATATAGTTAAAAAAGAGCATTAAAATGCGTTAGGCATATTTCTTGCATAGCGCATCGCAACAAGCCAGTAGTCCCTCGTAAATTATCCGTGAATTTACAACGCGCTGATCAATTGAGAGCCTTAGTACATAACCGATTAAATCTTTTCTTAACAACAAAAAATCCACAGCTACGTTTAATCACGTTTATTCTGACAAGAATCTCGTGTCCTTCACATTGCTTTGCTAAACAACAATGAAATCTCCTTTTCTAAAGTCATAGCTTAAACAGAAGGCACAAGAGCGCACTTTTCCTGCAAGCGCTTATTGCAAGAGTTAGATACAAAATTGCAAAGGGAAAGGTGTTGTTATGGTGAGGCAGTAAAATTATAGTAAAAAAAAATGGGCAACAGAAAGTCTCTAATATCTACAGCATACATTGAGTGATTTTCATCAAACTTGGGGTTTATGTGTAGTGTGGTGGGCAGATGACATTGTGAGTCATGGTCATAGCAGTAGGAAAAGCATCACTTAAAACAAACTTTAAAATAGTCAACTAGCTTAAACAGAAGGCACAAGAGCGCACTTTCCAAAGTGCGCTCTTGTGCAGAGTTGCTTGCAAGAGTTGGGTAGTAAGATAACAGGGAATCTTTAGGTTCAACGAGTCTTTATTTTTATTGCTCAGTATTGTAAGTCTTTCTCAGCATCCATGAATATATGATGATTTATACCAGAACACATCTTTCAAAACGACGGTCTAGGACTTGACATTGAAACAAAAAGTTACGTCTGTATTGCCAGTCAGTCCCTACTTAGCATGTGTTTTACATGAACGTCTTCTTAGCCCACGTTGTCTAGTATTAGACAGATTGTTACATCAAGTTTATGTATATAAATCCTTATTACGTTTGGATTCCATTTAATCATAGATATTTATCCCGCTTTTCCAGAAGACTCATTTCCTTGTTGCTCTGCAGAACAAATACGCTTGCAAAGCACTTTTCTTGCCAATATGATCTTCTTGATAACTTTGTATTCAGTAAAACTTGCCAATAGCGTTTTTATTCACCAGCTTGGTCTGTTTTCGATACTCAACGGCGGCAACGTCACTTTTTCTTGTGTTGGTATTTTTACCCTGATCGTCTAAAATACGCATGATGCGCACAGCAAATCCCTAATAGCCCAGTTTCATAAGATGAACAGTTTTCTATTTGCCGTGACTTCCTACACCTCTCAGAAGGATCACTCAAAGCGCAACAGTAAGCGCTTGAACATCATTAGCTTGTAAATAGCTGTTTTATCGCCGAATTCCATAAAGCTTTAACTCCGTTTTGAAACAGATGTAGATTCCTTCTCCCTAATGACAATCCAAGTTGTTTCATGCCCTATATAGATTTCCCTTGCAAATGTAATGTTCTGCCTAGAACATTAATTTTTTCACTGAACTGACATAACTTGTAAAAGCTTGAACCTGGTTACAGTTTTGTGCTGCTCAACAACTTGGAAAATACATTGTTACTCAACTGAAAAATGCCCGTTGTTTCATACAGCTGACCATTTCTAACGTTGCCCTACGGATGCTCTTGCATACACCTCCACATGACTGAAATTGCTTGCAAGGTGAATGGTTTAACCAATATGATGGCCCAGCCTTTGCCTTAAACTAAACTTACCTAAAGCCGTTTCGCGTTAGAATCGTGTCTCTTTGTTACTTATGCCGCTAAACAATACCAACTTTTACTTTCAACACCCTTGTTCTCACAGGACGCCTTATTCTCTGGAACCTGCGCTGATAAACAGCACTCTTGCGAATCACATTTGACCTAAATCGATATGCTTGAACGGCGAATGCAAATAAGTATGTTTCGTGTTATTGCAGCCGTGCGGTGTGCTTCTGAACAGCACTTTCTCATCGCAGTTCATAATGGCATTAACACCAACGGCAAAGCGCTTGGTCTCCCTAGAAATTATTCCTAGAACACTGCTTGACAAGCCAGAAATCGGTTGCAAAACGCTCCGTGTGACTGGCAATGCGTGAACGCTCTGAAAGGTTCTAAAACACATTTAGCTACTGAATATATATAATACTCACGCCATGATTTTAATATAGTTAAAAAAGAGCATTAAAATGCGTTAGGCATATTTCTTGCATAGCGCATCGCAACAAGCCAGTAGTCCCTCGTAAATTATCCGTGAATTTACAACGCGCTGATCAATTGAGAGCCTTAGTACATAACCGATTAAATCTTTTCTTAACAACAAAAAATCCACAGCTACGTTTAATCACGTTTATTCTGACAAGAATCTCGTGTCCTTCACATTGCTTTGCTAAACAACAATGAAATCTCCTTTTCTAAAGTCATAGCTTAAACAGAAGGCACAAGAGCGCACTTTTCCTGCAAGCGCTTATTGCAAGAGTTAGATACAAAATTGCAAAGGGAAAGGTGTTGTTATGGTGAGGCAGTAAAATTATAGTTAAAAAAAATGGGCAACAGAAAGTCTCTAATATCTACAGCATACATTGAGTGATTTTCATCAAACTTGGGGTTTATGTGTAGTGTGGTGGGCAGATGACATTGTGAGTCATGGTCATAGCAGTAGGAAAAGCATCACTTAAAACAAACTTTAAAATAGTCAACTAGCTTAAACAGAAGGCACAAGAGCGCACTTTCCAAAGTGCGCTCTTGTGCAGAGTTGCTTGCAAGAGTTGGGTAGTAAGATAACAGGGAATCTTTAGGTTCAACGAGTCTTTATTTTTATTGCTCAGTATTGTAAGTCTTTCTCAGCATCCATGAATATATGATGATTTATACCAGAACACATCTTTCAAAACGACGGTCTAGGACTTGACATTGAAACAAAAAGTTACGTCTGTATTGCCAGTCAGTCCCTACTTAGCATGTGTTTTACATGAACGTCTTCTTAGCCCACGTTGTCTAGTATTAGACAGATTGTTACATCAAGTTTATGTATATAAATCCTTATTACGTTTGGATTCCATTTAATCATAGATATTTATCCCGCTTTTCCAGAAGACTCATTTCCTTGTTGCTCTGCAGAACAAATACGCTTGCAAAGCACTTTTCTTGCCAATATGATCTTCTTGATAACTTTGTATTCAGTAAAACTTGCCAATAGCGTTTTTATTCACCAGCTTGGTCTGTTTTCGATACTCAACGGCGGCAACGTCACTTTTTCTTGTGTTGGTATTTTTACCCTGATCGTCTAAAATACGCATGATGCGCACAGCAAATCCCTAATAGCCCAGTTTCATAAGATGAACAGTTTTCTATTTGCCGTGACTTCCTACACCTCTCAGAAGGATCACTCAAAGCGCAACAGTAAGCGCTTGAACATCATTAGCTTGTAAATAGCTGTTTTATCGCCGAATTCCATAAAGCTTTAACTCCGTTTTGAAACAGATGTAGATTCCTTCTCCCTAATGACAATCCAAGTTGTTTCATGCCCTATATAGATTTCCCTTGCAAATGTAATGTTCTGCCTAGAACATTAATTTTTTCACTTAACAGACAACTTGTAAAAGCTTGAACCTGGTTACAGTTTTGTGCTGCTCAACAACTTTGGAAAATACATTGTTACTCAACTGAAAAATGCCCGATGTTTCATACAGCTGACCATTTCTAACGTTGCCCTACGGATGCTCTTGCATACACCTCCACATGACTGAAATCGCTTGCAAGGTGAATGGTTTAACCAATATGATGGCCCAGCCTTTGCCTTAAACTAAACTTACCTAAAGCCGTTTCGCGTTAGAATCGTGTCTCTTTGTTACTTATGCCGCTAAACAATACCAACTTTTACTTTCAACACCCTTGTTCTCACAGGACGCCTTATTCTCTGGAACCTGCGCTGATAAACAGCACTCTTGCGAATCACATTTGACCTAAATCGATATGCTTGAATGGCGAATGCAAATAAGTATGTGTTCGTTTGTTATTGCAGTCGTGCGGTGTGCTTCTGAACAGCACTTTCTCATCGCAGTTCATAATGGCATTAACACCAACGGCAAAGCGCTTGGTCTCCCTAGAAATTATTCCTAGAACACTGCTTGACAAGCCAGAAATCGGTTGCAAAACGCTCCGTGTGACTGGCAATGCGTGAACGCTCTGAAAGGTTCTAAAACACATTTAGCTACTGAATATATATAATACTCACGCCATGATTTTAATATAGTTAAAAAAGAGCATTAAAATGCGTTAGGCATATTTCTTGCATAGCGCATCGCAACAAGCCAGTAGTCCCTCGTAAATTATCCGTGAATTTACAACGCGCTGATCAATTGAGAGCCTTAGTACATAACCGATTAAATCTTTTCTTAACAACAAAAAATCCACAGCTACGTTTAATCACGTTTATTCTGACAAGAATCTCGTGTCCTTCACATTGCTTTGCCAAACAACAATGAAATCTCATTTTCTAAAGTCATAGCTTAAACAGAAGGCACAAGAGCGCACTTTTCCTGCAAGCGCTTATTGCAAGAGTTAGATACAAAATTGCAAAGGGAAAGGTGTTGTTATGGTGAGGCAGTAAAATTATAGTAAAAAAAAATGGGCAACAGAAAGTCTCTAATATCTACAGCATACATTGAGTGATTTTCATCAAACTTGGGGTTTATGTGTAGTGTGGTGGGCAGATGACATTGTGAGTCATGGTCATAGCAGTAGGAAAAGCATCACTTAAAACAAACTTTAAAATAGTCAACTAGCTTAAACAGAAGGCACAAGAGCGCACTTTCCAAAGTGCGCTCTTGTGCAGAGTTGCTTGCAAGAGTTGGGTAGTAAGATAACAGGGAATCTTTAGGTTCAACGAGTCTTTATTTTTATTGCTCAGTATTGTAAGTCTTTCTCAGCATCCATGAATATATGATGATTTATACCAGAACACATCTTTCAAAACGACGGTCTAGGACTTGACATTGAAACAAAAAGTTACGTCTGTATTGCCAGTCAGTCCCTACTTAGCATGTGTTTTACATGAACGTCTTCTTAGCCCACGTTGTCTAGTATTAGACAGATTGTTACATCAAGTTTATGTATATAAATCCTTATTACGTTTGGATTCCATTTAATCATAGATATTTATCCCGCTTTTCCAGAAGACTCATTTCCTTGTTGCTCTGCAGAACAAATACGCTTGCAAAGCACTTTTCTTGCCAATATGATCTTCTTGATAACTTTGTATTCAGTAAAACTTGCCAATAGCGTTTTTATTCACCAGCTTGGTCTGTTTTCGATACTCAACGGCGGCAACGTCACTTTTTCTTGTGTTGGTATTTTTACCCTGATCGTCTAAAATACGCATGATGCGCACAGCAAATCCCTAATAGCCCAGTTTCATAAGATGAACAGTTTTCTATTTGCCGTGACTTCCTACACCTCTCAGAAGGATCACTCAAAGCGCAACAGTAAGCGCTTGAACATCATTAGCTTGTAAATAGCTGTTTTATCGCCGAATTCCATAAAGCTTTAACTCCGTTTTGAAACAGATGTAGATTCCTTCTCCCTAATGACAATCCAAGTTGTTTCATGCCCTATATAGATTTCCCTTGCAAATGTAATGTTCTGCCTAGAACATTAATTTTTTCACTGAACTGACATAACTTGTAAAAGCTTGAACCTGGTTACAGTTTTGTGCTGCTCAACAACTTGGAAAATACATTGTTACTCAACTGAAAAATGCCCGTTGTTTCATACAGCTGACCATTTCTAACGTTGCCCTACGGATGCTCTTGCATACACCTCCACATGACTGAAATTGCTTGCAAGGTGAATGGTTTAACCAATATGATGGCCCAGCCTTTGCCTTAAACTAAACTTACCTAAAGCCGTTTCGCGTTAGAATCGTGTCTCTTTGTTACTTATGCCGCTAAACAATACCAACTTTTACTTTCAACACCCTTGTTCTCACAGGACGCCTTATTCTCTGGAACCTGCGCTGATAAACAGCACTCTTGCGAATCACATTTGACCTAAATCGATATGTTTGAACGGCGAATGCAAATAAGTATGTGTTTTGTTATTGCAGCCGTGCGGTGTGCTTCTGAACAGCACTTTCTCATCGCAGTTCATAATGGCATTAACACCAACGGCAAAGCGCTTGGTCTCCCTAGAAATTATTCCTAGAACACTGCTTGACAAGCCAGAAATCGGTTGCAAAACGCTCCGTGTGACTGGCAATGCGTGAACGCTCTGAAAGGTTCTAAAACACATTTAGCTACTGAATATATATAATACTCACGCCATGATTTTAATATAGTTAAAAAAGAGCATTAAAATGCGTTAGGCATATTTCTTGCATAGCGCATCGCAACAAGCCAGTAGTCCCTCGTAAATTATCCGTGAATTTACAACGCGCTGATCAATTGAGAGCCTTAGTACATAACCGATTAAATCTTTTCTTAACAACAAAAAATCCACAGCTACGTTTAATCACGTTTATTCTGACAAGAATCTCGTGTCCTTCACATTGCTTTGCTAAACAACAATGAAATCTCCTTTTCTAAAGTCATAGCTTAAACAGAAGGCACAAGAGCGCACTTTTCCTGCAAGCGCTTATTGCAAGAGTTAGATACAAAATTGCAAAGGGAAAGGTGTTGTTATGGTGAGGCAGTAAAATTATAGTAAAAAAAAATGGGCAACAGAAAGTCTCTAATATCTACAGCATACATTGAGTGATTTTCATCAAACTTGGGGTTTATGTGTAGTGTGGTGGGCAGATGACATTGTGAGTCATGGTCATAGCAGTAGGAAAAGCATCACTTAAAACAAACTTTAAAATAGTCAACTAGCTTAAACAGAAGGCACAAGAGCGCACTTTCCAAAGTGCGCTCTTGTGCAGAGTTGCTTGCAAGAGTTGGGTAGTAAGATAACAGGGAATCTTTAGGTTCAACGAGTCTTTATTTTTATTGCTCAGTATTGTAAGTCTTTCTCAGCATCCATGAATATATGATGATTTATACCAGAACACATCTTTCAAAACGACGGTCTAGGACTTGACATTGAAACAAAAAGTTACGTCTGTATTGCCAGTCAGTCCCTACTTAGCATGTGTTTTACATGAACGTCTTCTTAGCCCACGTTGTCTAGTATTAGACAGATTGTTACATCAAGTTTATGTATATAAATCCTTATTACGTTTGGATTCCATTTAATCATAGATATTTATCCCGCTTTTCCAGAAGACTCATTTCCTTGTTGCTCTGCAGAACAAATACGCTTGCAAAGCACTTTTCTTGCCAATATGATCTTCTTGATAACTTTGTATTCAGTAAAACTTGCCAATAGCGTTTTTATTCACCAGCTTGGTCTGTTTTCGATACTCAACGGCGGCAACGTCACTTTTTCTTGTGTTGGTATTTTTACCCTGATCGTCTAAAATACGCATGATGCGCACAGCAAATCCCTAATAGCCCAGTTTCATAAGATGAACAGTTTTCTATTTGCCGTGACTTCCTACACCTCTCAGAAGGATCACTCAAAGCGCAACAGTAAGCGCTTGAACATCATTAGCTTGTAAATAGCTGTTTTATCGCCGAATTCCATAAAGCTTTAACTCCGTTTTGAAACAGATGTACATTCCTTCTCCCTAATGACAATCCAAGTTGTTTCATGCCCTATATAGATTTCCCTTGCAAATGTAATGTTCTGCCTAGAACATTAATTTTTTCACTGAACTGACATAACTTGTAAAAGCTTGAACCTGGTTACAGTTTTGTGCTGCTCAACAACTTGGAAAATACATTGTTACTCAACTGAAAAATGCCCGTTGTTTCATACAGCTGACCATTTCTAACGTTGCCCTACGGATGCTCTTGCATACACCTCCACATGACTGAAATTGCTTGCAAGGTGAATGGTTTAACCAATATGATGGCCCAGCCTTTGCCTTAAACTAAACTTACCTAAAGCCGTTTCGCGTTAGAATCGTGTCTCTTTGTTACTTATGCCGCTAAACAATACCAACTTTTACTTTCAACACCCTTGTTCTCACAGGACGCCTTATTCTCTGGAACCTGCGCTGATAAACAGCACTCTTGCGAATCACATTTGACCTAAATCGATATGTTTGAACGGCGAATGCAAATAAGTATGTTTTTTGTTATTGCAGCCGTGCGGTGTGCTTCTGAACAGCACTTTCTCATCGCAGTTCATAATGGCATTAACACCAACGGCAAAGCGCTTGGTCTCCCTAGAAATTATTCCTAGAACACTGCTTGACAAGCCAGAAATCGGTTGCAAAACGCTCCGTGTGACTGGCAATGCGTGAACGCTCTGAAAGGTTCTAAAACACATTTAGCTACTGAATATATATAATACTCACGCCATGATTTTAATATAGTTAAAAAAGAGCATTAAAATGCGTTAGGCATATTTCTTGCATAGCGCATCGCAACAAGCCAGTAGTCCCTCGTAAATTATCCGTGAATTTACAACGCGCTGATCAATTGAGAGCCTTAGTACATAACCGATTAAATCTTTTCTTAACAACAAAAAATCCACAGCTACGTTTAATCACGTTTATTCTGACAAGAATCTCGTGTCCTTCACATTGCTTTGCTAAACAACAATGAAATCTCCTTTTCTAAAGTCATAGCTTAAACAGAAGGCACAAGAGCGCACTTTTCCTGCAAGCGCTTATTGCAAGAGTTAGATACAAAATTGCAAAGGGAAAGGTGTTGTTATGGTGAGGCAGTAAAATTATAGTTAAAAAAAATGGGCAACAGAAAGTCTCTAATATCTACAGCATACATTGAGTGATTTTCATCAAACTTGGGGTTTATGTGTAGTGTGGTGGGCAGATGACATTGTGAGTCATGGTCATAGCAGTAGGAAAAGCATCACTTAAAACAAACTTTAAAATAGTCAACTAGCTTAAACAGAAGGCACAAGAGCGCACTTTCCAAAGTGCGCTCTTGTGCAGAGTTGCTTGCAAGAGTTGGGTAGTAAGATAACAGGGAATCTTTAGGTTCAACGAGTCTTTATTTTTATTGCTCAGTATTGTAAGTCTTTCTCAGCATCCATGAATATATGATGATTTATACCAGAACACATCTTTCAAAACGACGGTCTAGGACTTGACATTGAAACAAAAAGTTACGTCTGTATTGCCAGTCAGTCCCTACTTAGCATGTGTTTTACATGAACGTCTTCTTAGCCCACGTTGTCTAGTATTAGACAGATTGTTACATCAAGTTTATGTATATAAATCCTTATTACGTTTGGATTCCATTTAATCATAGATATTTATCCCGCTTTTCCAGAAGACTCATTTCCTTGTTGCTCTGCAGAACAAATACGCTTGCAAAGCACTTTTCTTGCCAATATGATCTTCTTGATAACTTTGTATTCAGTAAAACTTGCCAATAGCGTTTTTATTCACCAGCTTGGTCTGTTTTCGATACTCAACGGCGGCAACGTCACTTTTTCTTGTGTTGGTATTTTTACCCTGATCGTCTAAAATACGCATGATGCGCACAGCAAATCCCTAATAGCCCAGTTTCATAAGATGAACAGTTTTCTATTTGCCGTGACTTCCTACACCTCTCAGAAGGATCACTCAAAGCGCAACAGTAAGCGCTTGAACATCATTAGCTTGTAAATAGCTGTTTTATCGCCGAATTCCATAAAGCTTTAACTCCGTTTTGAAACAGATGTACATTCCTTCTCCCTAATGACAATCCAAGTTGTTTCATGCCCTATATAGATTTCCCTTGCAAATGTAATGTTCTGCCTAGAACATTAATTTTTTCACTTAACAGACAACTTGTAAAAGCTTGAACCTGGTTACAGTTTTGTGCTGCTCAACAACTTTGGAAAATACATTGTTACTCAACTGAAAAATGCCCGATGTTTCATACAGCTGACCATTTCTAACGTTGCCCTACGGATGCTCTTGCATACACCTCCACATGACTGAAATTGCTTGCAAGGTGAATGGTTTAACCAATATGATGGCCCAGCCTTTGCCTTAAACTAAACTTACCTAAAGCCGTTTCGCGTTAGAATCGTGTCTCTTTGTTACTTATGCCGCTAAACAATACCAACTTTTACTTTCAACACCCTTGTTCTCACAGGACGCCTTATTCTCTGGAACCTGCGCTGATAAACAGCACTCTTGCGAATCACATTTGACCTAAATCGATATGTTTGAACGGCGAATGCAAATAAGTATGTTTTGTTATTGCAGCCGTGCGGTGTGCTTCTGAACAGCACTTTCTCATCGCAGTTCATAATGGCATTAACACCAACGGCAAAGCGCTTGGTCTCCCTAGAAATTATTCCTAGAACACTGCTTGACAAGCCAGAAATCGGTTGCAAAACGCTCCGTGTGACTGGCAATGCGTGAACGCTCTGAAAGGTTCTAAAACACATTTAGCTACTGAATATATATAATACTCACGCCATGATTTTAATATAGTTAAAAAAGAGCATTAAAATGCGTTAGGCATATTTCTTGCATAGCGCATCGCAACAAGCCAGTAGTCCCTCGTAAATTATCCGTGAATTTACAACGCGCTGATCAATTGAGAGCCTTAGTACATAACCGATTAAATCTTTTCTTAACAACAAAAAATCCACAGCTACGTTTAATCACGTTTATTCTGACAAGAATCTCGTGTCCTTCACATTGCTTTGCTAAACAACAATGAAATCTCCTTTTCTAAAGTCATAGCTTAAACAGAAGGCACAAGAGCGCACTTTTCCTGCAAGCGCTTATTGCAAGAGTTAGATACAAAATTGCAAAGGGAAAGGTGTTGTTATGGTGAGGCAGTAAAATTATAGTTAAAAAAAATGGGCAACAGAAAGTCTCTAATATCTACAGCATACATTGAGTGATTTTCATCAAACTTGGGGTTTATGTGTAGTGTGGTGGGCAGATGACATTGTGAGTCATGGTCATAGCAGTAGGAAAAGCATCACTTAAAACAAACTTTAAAATAGTCAACTAGCTTAAACAGAAGGCACAAGAGCGCACTTTCCAAAGTGCGCTCTTGTGCAGAGTTGCTTGCAAGAGTTGGGTAGTAAGATAACAGGGAATCTTTAGGTTCAACGAGTCTTTATTTTTATTGCTCAGTATTGTAAGTCTTTCTCAGCATCCATGAATATATGATGATTTATACCAGAACACATCTTTCAAAACGACGGTCTAGGACTTGACATTGAAACAAAAAGTTACGTCTGTATTGCCAGTCAGTCCCTACTTAGCATGTGTTTTACATGAACGTCTTCTTAGCCCACGTTGTCTAGTATTAGACAGATTGTTACATCAAGTTTATGTATATAAATCCTTATTACGTTTGGATTCCATTTAATCATAGATATTTATCCCGCTTTTCCAGAAGACTCATTTCCTTGTTGCTCTGCAGAACAAATACGCTTGCAAAGCACTTTTCTTGCCAATATGATCTTCTTGATAACTTTGTATTCAGTAAAACTTGCCAATAGCGTTTTTATTCACCAGCTTGGTCTGTTTTCGATACTCAACGGCGGCAACGTCACTTTTTCTTGTGTTGGTATTTTTACCCTGATCGTCTAAAATACGCATGATGCGCACAGCAAATCCCTAATAGCCCAGTTTCATAAGATGAACAGTTTTCTATTTGCCGTGACTTCCTACACCTCTCAGAAGGATCACTCAAAGCGCAACAGTAAGCGCTTGAACATCATTAGCTTGTAAATAGCTGTTTTATCGCTGAATTCCATAAAGCTTTAACTCCGTTTTGAAACAGATGTACATTCCTTCTCCCTAATGACAATCCAAGTTGTTTCATGCCCTATATAGATTTCCCTTGCAAATGTAATGTTCTGCCTAGAACATTAATTTGTTCACTGAACTGACATAACTTGTAAAAGCTTGAACCTGGTTACAGTTTTGTGCTGCTCAACAACTTGGAAAATACATTGTTACTCAACTGAAAAATGCCCGTTGTTTCATACAGCTGACCATTTCTAACGTTGCCCTACGGATGCTCTTGCATACACCTCCACATGACTGAAATTGCTTGCAAGGTGAATGGTTTAACCAATATGATGGCCCAGCCTTTGCCTTAAACTAAACTTACCTAAAGCCGTTTCGCGTTAGAATCGTGTCTCTTTGTTACTTATGCCGCTAAACAATACCAACTTTTACTTTCAACACCCTTGTTCTCACAGGACGCCTTATTCTCTGGAACCTGCGCTGATAAACAGCACTCTTGCGAATCACATTTGACCTAAATCGATATGCTTGAATGGCGAATGCAAATAAGTATGTACGTTCGTTTTGTTATTGCAGTCGTGCGGTGTGCTTCTGAACAGCACTTTCTCATCGCAGTTCATAATGGCATTAACACCAACGGCAAAGCGCTTGGTCTCCCTAGAAATTATTCCTAGAACACTGCTTGACAAGCCAGAAATCGGTTGCAAAACGCTCCGTGTGACTGGCAATGCGTGAACGCTCTGAAAGGTTCTAAAACACATTTAGCTACTGAATATATATAATACTCACGCCATGATTTTAATATAGTTAAAAAAAGAGCATTAAAATGCGTTAGGCATATTTCTTGCATAGCGCATCGCAACAAGACAGAAGTCCCTCGTAAACTCTTGTGCAGAGTTGCTTGCAAGAGTTGGGTAGTAAGATAACAGGGAATCTTTAGGTTCAACGAGTCTTTATTTTTATTGCTCAGTATTGTATAAGTCTTTCTCAGCATCCATGAATATATGATGATTTATACCAGAACACATCTTTCAAAACGACGGTCTAGGACTTGACATTGAAACAAAAAGTTACGTCTGTATTGCCAGTCAGTCCCTACTTAGCATGTGTTTTACATGAACGTCTTCTTAGCCCACGTTGTCTAGTATTAGACAGATTGTTACATCAAGTTTATGTATATAAATCCTTATTACGTTTGGATTCCATTTAATCATAGATATTTATCCCGCTTTTCCAGAAGACTCATTTCCTTGTTGCTCTGCAGAACAAATACGCTTGCAAAGCACTTTTCTTGCCAATATGATCTTCTTGATAACTTTGTATTCAGTAAAACTTGCCAATAGCGTTTTTATTCACCAGCTTGGTCTGTTTTCGATACTCAACGGCGGCAACGTCACTTTTTCTTGTGTTGGTATTTTTACCCTGATCGTCTAAAATACGCATGATGCGCACAGCAACTCCCTAATAGCCCAGTTTCATAAGATGAACAGTTTTCTATTTGCCGTGACTTCCTACACCTCTCAGAAGGATCACTCAAAGCGCAACAGTAAGCGCTTGAACATCATTAGCTTGTAAATAGCTGTTTTATCGCCGAATTCCATAAAGCTTTAACTCCGTTTTGAAACAGATGTACATTCCTTCTCCCTAATGACAATCCAAGTTGTTTCATGCCCTATATAGATTTCCCTTGCAAATGTAATGTTCTGCCTAGAACATTAATTTGTTCACTGAACTGACATAACTTGTAAAAGCTTGAACCTGGTTACAGTTTTGTGCTGCTCAACAACTTGGAAAATACATTGTTACTCAACTGAAAAATGCCCGTTGTTTCATACAGCTGACCATTTCTAACGTTGCCCTACGGATGCTCTTGCATACACCTCCACATGACTGAAATTGCTTGCAAGGTGAATGGTTTAACCAATATGATGGCCCAGCCTTTGCCTTAAACTAAACTTACCTAAAGCCGTTTCGCGTTAGAATCGTGTCTCTTTGTTACTTATGCCGCTAAACAATACCAACTTTTACTTTCAACACCCTTGTTCTCACAGGACGCCTTATTCTCTGGAACCTGCGCTGATAAACAGCACTCTTGCGAATCACATTTGACCTAAATCGATATGCTTGAATGGCGAATGCAAATAAGTATGTACGTTCGTTTTGTTATTGCAGTCGTGCGGTGTGCTTCTGAACAGCACTTTCTCATCGCAGTTCATAATGGCATTAACACCAACGGCAAAGCGCTTGGTCTCCCTAGAAATTATTCCTAGAACACTGCTTGACAAGCCAGAAATCGGTTGCAAAACGCTCCGTGTGACTGGCAATGCGTGAACGCTCTGAAAGGTTCTAAAACACATTTAGCTACTGAATATATATAATACTCACGCCATGATTTTAATATAGTTAAAAAAAGAGCATTAAAATGCGTTAGGCATATTTCTTGCATAGCGCATCGCAACAAGACAGAAGTCCCTCGTAAACTCTTGTGCAGAGTTGCTTGCAAGAGTTGGGTAGTAAGATAACAGGGAATCTTTAGGTTCAACGAGTCTTTATTTTTATTGCTCAGTATTGTAAGTCTTTCTCAGCATCCATGAATATATGATGATTTATACCAGAACACATCTTTCAAAACGACGGTCTAGGACTTGACATTGAAACAAAAAGTTACGTCTGTATTGCCAGTCAGTCCCTACTTAGCATGTGTTTTACATGAACGTCTTCTTAGCCCACGTTGTCTAGTATTAGACAGATTGTTACATCAAGTTTATGTATATAAATCCTTATTACGTTTGGATTCCATTTAATCATAGATATTTATCCCGCTTTTCCAGAAGACTCATTTCCTTGTTGCTCTGCAGAACAAATACGCTTGCAAAGCACTTTTCTTGCCAATATGATCTTCTTGATAACTTTGTATTCAGTAAAACTTGCCAATAGCGTTTTTATTCACCAGCTTGGTCTGTTTTCGATACTCAACGGCGGCAACGTCACTTTTTCTTGTGTTGGTATTTTTACCCTGATCGTCTAAAATACGCATGATGCGCACAGCAACTCCCTAATAGCCCAGTTTCATAAGATGAACAGTTTTCTATTTGCCGTGACTTCCTACACCTCTCAGAAGGATCACTCAAAGCGCAACAGTAAGCGCTTGAACATCATTAGCTTGTAAATAGCTGTTTTATCGCCGAATTCCATAAAGCTTTAACTCCGTTTTGAAACAGATGTACATTCCTTCTCCCTAATGACAATCCAAGTTGTTTCATGCCCTATATAGATTTCCCTTGCAAATGTAATGTTCTGCCTAGAACATTAATTTGTTCACTGAACTGACATAACTTGTAAAAGCTTGAACCTGGTTACAGTTTTGTGCTGCTCAACAACTTGGAAAATACATTGTTACTCAACTGAAAAATGCCCGTTGTTTCATACAGCTGACCATTTCTAACGTTGCCCTACGGATGCTCTTGCATACACCTCCACATGACTGAAATTGCTTGCAAGGTGAATGGTTTAACCAATATGATGGCCCAGCCTTTGCCTTAAACTAAACTTACCTAAAGCCGTTTCGCGTTAGAATCGTGTCTCTTTGTTACTTATGCCGCTAAACAATACCAACTTTTACTTTCAACACCCTTGTTCTCACAGGACGCCTTATTCTCTGGAACCTGCGCTGATAAACAGCACTCTTGCGAATCACATTTGACCTAAATCGATATGCTTGAATGTCGAATGCAAATAAGTATGTACGTTCGTTTTGTTATTGCAGTCGTGCGGTGTGCTTCTGAACAGCACTTTCTCATCGCAGTTCATAATGGCATTAACACCAACGGCAAAGCGCTTGGTCTCCCTAGAAATTATTCCTAGAACACTGCTTGACAAGCCAGAAATCGGTTGCAAAACGCTCCGTGTGACTGGCAATGCGTGAACGCTCTGAAAGGTTCTAAAACACATTTAGCTACTGAATATATATAATACTCACGCCATGATTTTAATATAGTTAAAAAAAGAGCATTAAAATGCGTTAGGCATATTTCTTGCATAGCGCATCGCAACAAGACAGAAGTCCCTCGTAAACTCTTGTGCAGAGTTGCTTGCAAGAGTTGGGTAGTAAGATAACAGGGAATCTTTAGGTTCAACGAGTCTTTATTTTTATTGCTCAGTATTGTAAGTCTTTCTCAGCATCCATGAATATATGATGATTTATACCAGAACACATCTTTCAAAACGACGGTCTAGGACTTGACATTGAAACAAAAAGTTACGTCTGTATTGCCAGTCAGTCCCTACTTAGCATGTGTTTTACATGAACGTCTTCTTAGCCCACGTTGTCTAGTATTAGACAGATTGTTACATCAAGTTTATGTATATAAATCCTTATTACGTTTGGATTCCATTTAATCATAGATATTTATCCCGCTTTTCCAGAAGACTCATTTCCTTGTTGCTCTGCAGAACAAATACGCTTGCAAAGCACTTTTCTTGCCAATATGATCTTCTTGATAACTTTGTATTCAGTAAAACTTGCCAATAGCGTTTTTATTCACCAGCTTGGTCTGTTTTCGATACTCAACGGCGGCAACGTCACTTTTTCTTGTGTTGGTATTTTTACCCTGATCGTCTAAAATACGCATGATGCGCACAGCAAATCCCTAATAGCCCAGTTTCATAAGATGAACAGTTTTCTATTTGCCGTGACTTCCTACACCTCTCAGAAGGATCACTCAAAGCGCAACAGTAAGCGCTTGAACATCATTAGCTTGTAAATAGCTGTTTTATCGCCGAATTCCATAAAGCTTTAACTCCGTTTTGAAACAGATGTACATTCCTTCTCCCTAATGACAATCCAAGTTGTTTCATGCCCTATATAGATTTCCCTTGCAAATGTAATGTTCTGCCTAGAACATTAATTTGTTCACTGAACTGACATAACTTGTAAAAGCTTGAACCTGGTTACAGTTTTGTGCTGCTCAACAACTTGGAAAATACATTGTTACTCAACTGAAAAATGCCCGTTGTTTCATACAGCTGACCATTTCTAACGTTGCCCTACGGATGCTCTTGCATACACCTCCACATGACTGAAATTGCTTGCAAGGTGAATGGTTTAACCAATATGATGGCCCAGCCTTTGCCTTAAACTAAACTTACCTAAAGCCGTTTCGCGTTAGAATCGTGTCTCTTTGTTACTTATGCCGCTAAACAATACCAACTTTTACTTTCAACACCCTTGTTCTCACAGGACGCCTTATTCTCTGGAACCTGCGCTGATAAACAGCACTCTTGCGAATCACATTTGACCTAAATCGATATGCTTGAATGTCGAATGCAAATAAGTATGTACGTTCGTTTTGTTATTGCAGTCGTGCGGTGTGCTTCTGAACAGCACTTTCTCATCGCAGTTCATAATGGCATTAACACCAACGGCAAAGCGCTTGGTCTCCCTAGAAATTATTCCTAGAACACTGCTTGACAAGCCAGAAATCGGTTGCAAAACGCTCCGTGTGACTGGCAATGCGTGAACGCTCTGAAAGGTTCTAAAACACATTTAGCTACTGAATATATATAATACTCACGCCATGATTTTAATATAGTTAAAAAAGAGCATTAAAATGCGTTAGGCATATTTCTTGCATAGCGCATCGCAACAAGACAGAAGTCCCTCGTAAACTCTTGTGCAGAGTTGCTTGCAAGAGTTGGGTAGTAAGATAACAGGGAATCTTTAGGTTCAACGAGTCTTTATTTTTATTGCTCAGTATTGTAAGTCTTTCTCAGCATCCATGAATATATGATGATTTATACCAGAACACATCTTTCAAAACGACGGTCTAGGACTTGACATTGAAACAAAAAGTTACGTCTGTATTGCCAGTCAGTCCCTACTTAGCATGTGTTTTACATGAACGTCTTCTTAGCCCACGTTGTCTAGTATTAGACAGATTGTTACATCAAGTTTATGTATATAAATCCTTATTACGTTTGGATTCCATTTAATCATAGATATTTATCCCGCTTTTCCAGAAGACTCATTTCCTTGTTGCTCTGCAGAACAAATACGCTTGCAAAGCACTTTTCTTGCCAATATGATCTTCTTGATAACTTTGTATTCAGTAAAACTTGCCAATAGCGTTTTTATTCACCAGCTTGGTCTGTTTTCGATACTCAACGGCGGCAACGTCACTTTTTCTTGTGTTGGTATTTTTACCCTGATCGTCTAAAATACGCATGATGCGCACAGCAAATCCCTAATAGCCCAGTTTCATAAGATGAACAGTTTTCTATTTGCCGTGACTTCCTACACCTCTCAGAAGGATCACTCAAAGCGCAACAGTAAGCGCTTGAACATCATTAGCTTGTAAATAGCTGTTTTATCGCCGAATTCCATAAAGCTTTAACTCCGTTTTGAAACAGATGTACATTCCTTCTCCCTAATGACAATCCAAGTTGTTTCATGCCCTATATAGATTTCCCTTGCAAATGTAATGTTCTGCCTAGAACATTAATTTGTTCACTGAACTGACATAACTTGTAAAAGCTTGAACCTGGTTACAGTTTTGTGCTGCTCAACAACTTGGAAAATACATTGTTACTCAACTGAAAAATGCCCGTTGTTTCATACAGCTGACCATTTCTAACGTTGCCCTACGGATGCTCTTGCATACACCTCCACATGACTGAAATTGCTTGCAAGGTGAATGGTTTAACCAATATGATGGCCCAGCCTTTGCCTTAAACTAAACTTACCTAAAGCCGTTTCGCGTTAGAATCGTGTCTCTTTGTTACTTATGCCGCTAAACAATACCAACTTTTACTTTCAACACCCTTGTTCTCACAGGACGCCTTATTCTCTGGAACCTGCGCTGATAAACAGCACTCTTGCGAATCACATTTGACCTAAATCGATATGCTTGAATGTCGAATGCAAATAAGTATGTACGTTCGTTTTGTTATTGCAGTCGTGCGGTGTGCTTCTGAACAGCACTTTCTCATCGCAGTTCATAATGGCATTAACACCAACGGCAAAGCGCTTGGTCTCCCTAGAAATTATTCCTAGAACACTGCTTGACAAGCCAGAAATCGGTTGCAAAACGCTCCGTGTGACTGGCAATGCGTGAACGCTCTGAAAGGTTCTAAAACACATTTAGCTACTGAATATATATAATACTCACGCCATGATTTTAATATAGTTAAAAAAAGAGCATTAAAATGCGTTAGGCATATTTCTTGCATAGCGCATCGCAACAAGACAGAAGTCCCTCGTAAACTCTTGTGCAGAGTTGCTTGCAAGAGTTGGGTAGTAAGATAACAGGGAATCTTTAGGTTCAACGAGTCTTTATTTTTATTGCTCAGTATTGTAAGTCTTTCTCAGCATCCATGAATATATGATGATTTATACCAGAACACATCTTTCAAAACGACGGTCTAGGACTTGACATTGAAACAAAAAGTTACGTCTGTATTGCCAGTCAGTCCCTACTTAGCATGTGTTTTACATGAACGTCTTCTTAGCCCACGTTGTCTAGTATTAGACAGATTGTTACATCAAGTTTATGTATATAAATCCTTATTACGTTTGGATTCCATTTAATCATAGATATTTATCCCGCTTTTCCAGAAGACTCATTTCCTTGTTGCTCTGCAGAACAAATACGCTTGCAAAGCACTTTTCTTGCCAATATGATCTTCTTGATAACTTTGTATTCAGTAAAACTTGCCAATAGCGTTTTTATTCACCAGCTTGGTCTGTTTTCGATACTCAACGGCGGCAACGTCACTTTTTCTTGTGTTGGTATTTTTACCCTGATCGTCTAAAATACGCATGATGCGCACAGCAAATCCCTAATAGCCCAGTTTCATAAGATGAACAGTTTTCTATTTGCCGTGACTTCCTACACCTCTCAGAAGGATCACTCAAAGCGCAACAGTAAGCGCTTGAACATCATTAGCTTGTAAATAGCTGTTTTATCGCCGAATTCCATAAAGCTTTAACTCCGTTTTGAAACAGATGTACATTCCTTCTCCCTAATGACAATCCAAGTTGTTTCATGCCCTATATAGATTTCCCTTGCAAATGTAATGTTCTGCCTAGAACATTAATTTGTTCACTGAACTGACATAACTTGTAAAAGCTTGAACCTGGTTACAGTTTTGTGCTGCTCAACAACTTGGAAAATACATTGTTACTCAACTGAAAAATGCCCGTTGTTTCATACAGCTGACCATTTCTAACGTTGCCCTACGGATGCTCTTGCATACACCTCCACATGACTGAAATTGCTTGCAAGGTGAATGGTTTAACCAATATGATGGCCCAGCCTTTGCCTTAAACTAAACTTACCTAAAGCCGTTTCGCGTTAGAATCGTGTCTCTTTGTTACTTATGCCGCTAAACAATACCAACTTTTACTTTCAACACCCTTGTTCTCACAGGACGCCTTATTCTCTGGAACCTGCGCTGATAAACAGCACTCTTGCGAATCACATTTGACCTAAATCGATATGCTTGAATGGCGAATGCAAATAAGTATGTACGTTCGTTTTGTTATTGCAGTCGTGCGGTGTGCTTCTGAACAGCACTTTCTCATCGCAGTTCATAATGGCATTAACACCAACGGCAAAGCGCTTGGTCTCCCTAGAAATTATTCCTAGAACACTGCTTGACAAGCCAGAAATCGGTTGCAAAACGCTCCGTGTGACTGGCAATGCGTGAACGCTCTGAAAGGTTCTAAAACACATTTAGCTACTGAATATATATAATACTCACGCCATGATTTTAATATAGTTAAAAAAAGAGCATTAAAATGCGTTAGGCATATTTCTTGCATAGCGCATCGCAACAAGACAGAAGTCCCTCGTAAACTCTTGTGCAGAGTTGCTTGCAAGAGTTGGGTAGTAAGATAACAGGGAATCTTTAGGTTCAACGAGTCTTTATTTTTATTGCTCAGTATTGTAAGTCTTTCTCAGCATCCATGAATATATGATGATTTATACCAGAACACATCTTTCAAAACGACGGTCTAGGACTTGACATTGAAACAAAAAGTTACGTCTGTATTGCCAGTCAGTCCCTACTTAGCATGTGTTTTACATGAACGTCTTCTTAGCCCACGTTGTCTAGTATTAGACAGATTGTTACATCAAGTTTATGTATATAAATCCTTATTACGTTTGGATTCCATTTAATCATAGATATTTATCCCGCTTTTCCAGAAGACTCATTTCCTTGTTGCTCTGCAGAACAAATACGCTTGCAAAGCACTTTTCTTGCCAATATGATCTTCTTGATAACTTTGTATTCAGTAAAACTTGCCAATAGCGTTTTTATTCACCAGCTTGGTCTGTTTTCGATACTCAACGGCGGCAACGTCACTTTTTCTTGTGTTGGTATTTTTACCCTGATCGTCTAAAATACGCATGATGCGCACAGCAAATCCCTAATAGCCCAGTTTCATAAGATGAACAGTTTTCTATTTGCCGTGACTTCCTACACCTCTCAGAAGGATCACTCAAAGCGCAACAGTAAGCGCTTGAACATCATTAGCTTGTAAATAGCTGTTTTATCGCCGAATTCCATAAAGCTTTAACTCCGTTTTGAAACAGATGTACATTCCTTCTCCCTAATGACAATCCAAGTTGTTTCATGCCCTATATAGATTTCCCTTGCAAATGTAATGTTCTGCCTAGAACATTAATTTGTTCACTGAACTGACATAACTTGTAAAAGCTTGAACCTGGTTACAGTTTTGTGCTGCTCAACAACTTGGAAAATACATTGTTACTCAACTGAAAAATGCCCGTTGTTTCATACAGCTGACCATTTCTAACGTTGCCCTACGGATGCTCTTGCATACACCTCCACATGACTGAAATTGCTTGCAAGGTGAATGGTTTAACCAATATGATGGCCCAGCCTTTGCCTTAAACTAAACTTACCTAAAGCCGTTTCGCGTTAGAATCGTGTCTCTTTGTTACTTATGCCGCTAAACAATACCAACTTTTACTTTCAACACCCTTGTTCTCACAGGACGCCTTATTCTCTGGAACCTGCGCTGATAAACAGCACTCTTGCGAATCACATTTGACCTAAATCGATATGCTTGAATGTCGAATGCAAATAAGTATGTACGTTCGTTTTGTTATTGCAGTCGTGCGGTGTGCTTCTGAACAGCACTTTCTCATCGCAGTTCATAATGGCATTAACACCAACGGCAAAGCGCTTGGTCTCCCTAGAAATTATTCCTAGAACACTGCTTGACAAGCCAGAAATCGGTTGCAAAACGCTCCGTGTGACTGGCAATGCGTGAACGCTCTGAAAGGTTCTAAAACACATTTAGCTACTGAATATATATAATACTCACGCCATGATTTTAATATAGTTAAAAAAAGAGCATTAAAATGCGTTAGGCATATTTCTTGCATAGCGCATCGCAACAAGACAGAAGTCCCTCGTAAACTCTTGTGCAGAGTTGCTTGCAAGAGTTGGGTAGTAAGATAACAGGGAATCTTTAGGTTCAACGAGTCTTTATTTTTATTGCTCAGTATTGTAAGTCTTTCTCAGCATCCATGAATATATGATGATTTATACCAGAACACATCTTTCAAAACGACGGTCTAGGACTTGACATTGAAACAAAAAGTTACGTCTGTATTGCCAGTCAGTCCCTACTTAGCATGTGTTTTACATGAACGTCTTCTTAGCCCACGTTGTCTAGTATTAGACAGATTGTTACATCAAGTTTATGTATATAAATCCTTATTACGTTTGGATTCCATTTAATCATAGATATTTATCCCGCTTTTCCAGAAGACTCATTTCCTTGTTGCTCTGCAGAACAAATACGCTTGCAAAGCACTTTTCTTGCCAATATGATCTTCTTGATAACTTTGTATTCAGTAAAACTTGCCAATAGCGTTTTTATTCACCAGCTTGGTCTGTTTTCGATACTCAACGGCGGCAACGTCACTTTTTCTTGTGTTGGTATTTTTACCCTGATCGTCTAAAATACGCATGATGCGCACAGCAAATCCCTAATAGCCCAGTTTCATAAGATGAACAGTTTTCTATTTGCCGTGACTTCCTACACCTCTCAGAAGGATCACTCAAAGCGCAACAGTAAGCGCTTGAACATCATTAGCTTGTAAATAGCTGTTTTATCGCCGAATTCCATAAAGCTTTAACTCCGTTTTGAAACAGATGTACATTCCTTCTCCCTAATGACAATCCAAGTTGTTTCATGCCCTATATAGATTTCCCTTGCAAATGTAATGTTCTGCCTAGAACATTAATTTGTTCACTGAACTGACATAACTTGTAAAAGCTTGAACCTGGTTACAGTTTTGTGCTGCTCAACAACTTGGAAAATACATTGTTACTCAACTGAAAAATGCCCGTTGTTTCATACAGCTGACCATTTCTAACGTTGCCCTACGGATGCTCTTGCATACACCTCCACATGACTGAAATTGCTTGCAAGGTGAATGGTTTAACCAATATGATGGCCCAGCCTTTGCCTTAAACTAAACTTACCTAAAGCCGTTTCGCGTTAGAATCGTGTCTCTTTGTTACTTATGCCGCTAAACAATACCAACTTTTACTTTCAACACCCTTGTTCTCACAGGACGCCTTATTCTCTGGAACCTGCGCTGATAAACAGCACTCTTGCGAATCACATTTGACCTAAATCGATATGCTTGAATGGCGAATGCAAATAAGTATGTACGTTCGTTTTGTTATTGCAGTCGTGCGGTGTGCTTCTGAACAGCACTTTCTCATCGCAGTTCATAATGGCATTAACACCAACGGCAAAGCGCTTGGTCTCCCTAGAAATTATTCCTAGAACACTGCTTGACAAGCCAGAAATCGGTTGCAAAACGCTCCGTGTGACTGGCAATGCGTGAACGCTCTGAAAGGTTCTAAAACACATTTAGCTACTGAATATATATAATACTCACGCCATGATTTTAATATAGTTAAAAAAAGAGCATTAAAATGCGTTAGGCATATTTCTTGCATAGCGCATCGCAACAAGACAGAAGTCCCTCGTAAACTCTTGTGCAGAGTTGCTTGCAAGAGTTGGGTAGTAAGATAACAGGGAATCTTTAGGTTCAACGAGTCTTTATTTTTATTGCTCAGTATTGTAAGTCTTTCTCAGCATCCATGAATATATGATGATTTATACCAGAACACATCTTTCAAAACGACGGTCTAGGACTTGACATTGAAACAAAAAGTTACGTCTGTATTGCCAGTCAGTCCCTACTTAGCATGTGTTTTACATGAACGTCTTCTTAGCCCACGTTGTCTAGTATTAGACAGATTGTTACATCAAGTTTATGTATATAAATCCTTATTACGTTTGGATTCCATTTAATCATAGATATTTATCCCGCTTTTCCAGAAGACTCATTTCCTTGTTGCTCTGCAGAACAAATACGCTTGCAAAGCACTTTTCTTGCCAATATGATCTTCTTGATAACTTTGTATTCAGTAAAACTTGCCAATAGCGTTTTTATTCACCAGCTTGGTCTGTTTTCGATACTCAACGGCGGCAACGTCACTTTTTCTTGTGTTGGTATTTTTACCCTGATCGTCTAAAATACGCATGATGCGCACAGCAAATCCCTAATAGCCCAGTTTCATAAGATGAACAGTTTTCTATTTGCCGTGACTTCCTACACCTCTCAGAAGGATCACTCAAAGCGCAACAGTAAGCGCTTGAACATCATTAGCTTGTAAATAGCTGTTTTATCGCCGAATTCCATAAAGCTTTAACTCCGTTTTGAAACAGATGTACATTCCTTCTCCCTAATGACAATCCAAGTTGTTTCATGCCCTATATAGATTTCCCTTGCAAATGTAATGTTCTGCCTAGAACATTAATTTGTTCACTGAACTGACATAACTTGTAAAAGCTTGAACCTGGTTACAGTTTTGTGCTGCTCAACAACTTGGAAAATACATTGTTACTCAACTGAAAAATGCCCGTTGTTTCATACAGCTGACCATTTCTAACGTTGCCCTACGGATGCTCTTGCATACACCTCCACATGACTGAAATTGCTTGCAAGGTGAATGGTTTAACCAATATGATGGCCCAGCCTTTGCCTTAAACTAAACTTACCTAAAGCCGTTTCGCGTTAGAATCGTGTCTCTTTGTTACTTATGCCGCTAAACAATACCAACTTTTACTTTCAACACCCTTGTTCTCACAGGACGCCTTATTCTCTGGAACCTGCGCTGATAAACAGCACTCTTGCGAATCACATTTGACCTAAATCGATATGCTTGAATGTCGAATGCAAATAAGTATGTACGTTCGTTTTGTTATTGCAGTCGTGCGGTGTGCTTCTGAACAGCACTTTCTCATCGCAGTTCATAATGGCATTAACACCAACGGCAAAGCGCTTGGTCTCCCTAGAAATTATTCCTAGAACACTGCTTGACAAGCCAGAAATCGGTTGCAAAACGCTCCGTGTGACTGGCAATGCGTGAACGCTCTGAAAGGTTCTAAAACACATTTAGCTACTGAATATATATAATACTCACGCCATGATTTTAATATAGTTAAAAAAAGAGCATTAAAATGCGTTAGGCATATTTCTTGCATAGCGCATCGCAACAAGACAGAAGTCCCTCGTAAACTCTTGTGCAGAGTTGCTTGCAAGAGTTGGGTAGTAAGATAACAGGGAATCTTTAGGTTCAACGAGTCTTTATTTTTATTGCTCAGTATTGTAAGTCTTTCTCAGCATCCATGAATATATGATGATTTATACCAGAACACATCTTTTAAAACGACGGTCTAGGACTTGACATTGAAACAAAAAGTTACGTCTGTATTGCCAGTCAGTCCCTACTTAGCATGTGTTTTACATGAACGTCTTCTTAGCCCACGTTGTCTAGTATTAGACAGATTGTTACATCAAGTTTATGTATATAAATCCTTATTACGTTTGGATTCCATTTAATCATAGATATTTATCCCGCTTTTCCAGAAGACTCATTTCCTTGTTGCTCTGCAGAACAAATACGCTTGCAAAGCACTTTTCTTGCCAATATGATCTTCTTGATAACTTTGTATTCAGTAAAACTTGCCAATAGCGTTTTTATTCACCAGCTTGGTCTGTTTTCGATACTCAACGGCGGCAACGTCACTTTTTCTTGTGTTGGTATTTTTACCCTGATCGTCTAAAATACGCATGATGCGCACAGCAAATCCCTAATAGCCCAGTTTCATAAGATGAACAGTTTTCTATTTGCCGTGACTTCCTACACCTCTCAGAAGGATCACTCAAAGCGCAACAGTAAGCGCTTGAACATCATTAGCTTGTAAATAGCTGTTTTATCGCCGAATTCCATAAAGCTTTAACTCCGTTTTGAAACAGATGTACATTCCTTCTCCCTAATGACAATCCAAGTTGTTTCATGCCCTATATAGATTTCCCTTGCAAATGTAATGTTCTGCCTAGAACATTAATTTGTTCACTGAACTGACATAACTTGTAAAAGCTTGAACCTGGTTACAGTTTTGTGCTGCTCAACAACTTGGAAAATACATTGTTACTCAACTGAAAAATGCCCGTTGTTTCATACAGCTGACCATTTCTAACGTTGCCCTACGGATGCTCTTGCATACACCTCCACATGACTGAAATTGCTTGCAAGGTGAATGGTTTAACCAATATGATGGCCCAGCCTTTGCCTTAAACTAAACTTACCTAAAGCCGTTTCGCGTTAGAATCGTGTCTCTTTGTTACTTATGCCGCTAAACAATACCAACTTTTACTTTCAACACCCTTGTTCTCACAGGACGCCTTATTCTCTGGAACCTGCGCTGATAAACAGCACTCTTGCGAATCACATTTGACCTAAATCGATATGCTTGAATGTCGAATGCAAATAAGTATGTACGTTCGTTTTGTTATTGCAGTCGTGCGGTGTGCTTCTGAACAGCACTTTCTCATCGCAGTTCATAATGGCATTAACACCAACGGCAAAGCGCTTGGTCTCCCTAGAAATTATTCCTAGAACACTGCTTGACAAGCCAGAAATCGGTTGCAAAACGCTCCGTGTGACTGGCAATGCGTGAACGCTCTGAAAGGTTCTAAAACACATTTAGCTACTGAATATATATAATACTCACGCCATGATTTTAATATAGTTAAAAAAAGAGCATTAAAATGCGTTAGGCATATTTCTTGCATAGCGCATCGCAACAAGACAGAAGTCCCTCGTAAACTCTTGTGCAGAGTTGCTTGCAAGAGTTGGGTAGTAAGATAACAGGGAATCTTTAGGTTCAACGAGTCTTTATTTTTATTGCTCAGTATTGTATAAGTCTTTCTCAGCATCCATGAATATATGATGATTTATACCAGAACACATCTTTCAAAACGACGGTCTAGGACTTGACATTGAAACAAAAAGTTACGTCTGTATTGCCAGTCAGTCCCTACTTAGCATGTGTTTTACATGAACGTCTTCTTAGCCCACGTTGTCTAGTATTAGACAGATTGTTACATCAAGTTTATGTATATAAATCCTTATTACGTTTGGATTCCATTTAATCATAGATATTTATCCCGCTTTTCCAGAAGACTCATTTCCTTGTTGCTCTGCAGAACAAATACGCTTGCAAAGCACTTTTCTTGCCAATATGATCTTCTTGATAACTTTGTATTCAGTAAAACTTGCCAATAGCGTTTTTATTCACCAGCTTGGTCTGTTTTCGATACTCAACGGCGGCAACGTCACTTTTTCTTGTGTTGGTATTTTTACCCTGATCGTCTAAAATACGCATGATGCGCACAGCAAATCCCTAATAGCCCAGTTTCATAAGATGAACAGTTTTCTATTTGCCGTGACTTCCTACACCTCTCAGAAGGATCACTCAAAGCGCAACAGTAAGCGCTTGAACATCATTAGCTTGTAAATAGCTGTTTTATCGCCGAATTCCATAAAGCTTTAACTCCGTTTTGAAACAGATGTACATTCCTTCTCCCTAATGACAATCCAAGTTGTTTCATGCCCTATATAGATTTCCCTTGCAAATGTAATGTTCTGCCTAGAACATTAATTTGTTCACTGAACTGACATAACTTGTAAAAGCTTGAACCTGGTTACAGTTTTGTGCTGCTCAACAACTTGGAAAATACATTGTTACTCAACTGAAAAATGCCCGTTGTTTCATACAGCTGACCATTTCTAACGTTGCCCTACGGATGCTCTTGCATACACCTCCACATGACTGAAATTGCTTGCAAGGTGAATGGTTTAACCAATATGATGGCCCAGCCTTTGCCTTAAACTAAACTTACCTAAAGCCGTTTCGCGTTAGAATCGTGTCTCTTTGTTACTTATGCCGCTAAACAATACCAACTTTTACTTTCAACACCCTTGTTCTCACAGGACGCCTTATTCTCTGGAACCTGCGCTGATAAACAGCACTCTTGCGAATCACATTTGACCTAAATCGATATGCTTGAATGTCGAATGCAAATAAGTATGTACGTTCGTTTTGTTATTGCAGTCGTGCGGTGTGCTTCTGAACAGCACTTTCTCATCGCAGTTCATAATGGCATTAACACCAACGGCAAAGCGCTTGGTCTCCCTAGAAATTATTCCTAGAACACTGCTTGACAAGCCAGAAATCGGTTGCAAAACGCTCCGTGTGACTGGCAATGCGTGAACGCTCTGAAAGGTTCTAAAACACATTTAGCTACTGAATATATATAATACTCACGCCATGATTTTAATATAGTTAAAAAAAGAGCATTAAAATGCGTTAGGCATATTTCTTGCATAGCGCATCGCAACAAGACAGAAGTCCCTCGTAAACTCTTGTGCAGAGTTGCTTGCAAGAGTTGGGTAGTAAGATAACAGGGAATCTTTAGGTTCAACGAGTCTTTATTTTTATTGCTCAGTATTGTATAAGTCTTTCTCAGCATCCATGAATATATGATGATTTATACCAGAACACATCTTTCAAAACGACGGTCTAGGACTTGACATTGAAACAAAAAGTTACGTCTGTATTGCCAGTCAGTCCCTACTTAGCATGTGTTTTACATGAACGTCTTCTTAGCCCACGTTGTCTAGTATTAGACAGATTGTTACATCAAGTTTATGTATATAAATCCTTATTACGTTTGGATTCCATTTAATCATAGATATTTATCCCGCTTTTCCAGAAGACTCATTTCCTTGTTGCTCTGCAGAACAAATACGCTTGCAAAGCACTTTTCTTGCCAATATGATCTTCTTGATAACTTTGTATTCAGTAAAACTTGCCAATAGCGTTTTTATTCACCAGCTTGGTCTGTTTTCGATACTCAACGGCGGCAACGTCACTTTTTCTTGTGTTGGTATTTTTACCCTGATCGTCTAAAATACGCATGATGCGCACAGCAACTCCCTAATAGCCCAGTTTCATAAGATGAACAGTTTTCTATTTGCCGTGACTTCCTACACCTCTCAGAAGGATCACTCAAAGCGCAACAGTAAGCGCTTGAACATCATTAGCTTGTAAATAGCTGTTTTATCGCCGAATTCCATAAAGCTTTAACTCCGTTTTGAAACAGATGTACATTCCTTCTCCCTAATGACAATCCAAGTTGTTTCATGCCCTATATAGATTTCCCTTGCAAATGTAATGTTCTGCCTAGAACATTAATTTGTTCACTGAACTGACATAACTTGTAAAAGCTTGAACCTGGTTACAGTTTTGTGCTGCTCAACAACTTGGAAAATACATTGTTACTCAACTGAAAAATGCCCGTTGTTTCATACAGCTGACCATTTCTAACGTTGCCCTACGGATGCTCTTGCATACACCTCCACATGACTGAAATTGCTTGCAAGGTGAATGGTTTAACCAATATGATGGCCCAGCCTTTGCCTTAAACTAAACTTACCTAAAGCCGTTTCGCGTTAGAATCGTGTCTCTTTGTTACTTATGCCGCTAAACAATACCAACTTTTACTTTCAACACCCTTGTTCTCACAGGACGCCTTATTCTCTGGAACCTGCGCTGATAAACAGCACTCTTGCGAATCACATTTGACCTAAATCGATATGCTTGAATGTCGAATGCAAATAAGTATGTACGTTCGTTTTGTTATTGCAGTCGTGCGGTGTGCTTCTGAACAGCACTTTCTCATCGCAGTTCATAATGGCATTAACACCAACGGCAAAGCGCTTGGTCTCCCTAGAAATTATTCCTAGAACACTGCTTGACAAGCCAGAAATCGGTTGCAAAACGCTCCGTGTGACTGGCAATGCGTGAACGCTCTGAAAGGTTCTAAAACACATTTAGCTACTGAATATATATAATACTCACGCCATGATTTTAATATAGTTAAAAAAAGAGCATTAAAATGCGTTAGGCATATTTCTTGCATAGCGCATCGCAACAAGACAGAAGTCCCTCGTAAACTCTTGTGCAGAGTTGCTTGCAAGAGTTGGGTAGTAAGATAACAGGGAATCTTTAGGTTCAACGAGTCTTTATTTTTATTGCTCAGTATTGTAAGTCTTTCTCAGCATCCATGAATATATGATGATTTATACCAGAACACATCTTTCAAAACGACGGTCTAGGACTTGACATTGAAACAAAAAGTTACGTCTGTATTGCCAGTCAGTCCCTACTTAGCATGTGTTTTACATGAACGTCTTCTTAGCCCACGTTGTCTAGTATTAGACAGATTGTTACATCAAGTTTATGTATATAAATCCTTATTACGTTTGGATTCCATTTAATCATAGATATTTATCCCGCTTTTCCAGAAGACTCATTTCCTTGTTGCTCTGCAGAACAAATACGCTTGCAAAGCACTTTTCTTGCCAATATGATCTTCTTGATAACTTTGTATTCAGTAAAACTTGCCAATAGCGTTTTTATTCACCAGCTTGGTCTGTTTTCGATACTCAACGGCGGCAACGTCACTTTTTCTTGTGTTGGTATTTTTACCCTGATCGTCTAAAATACGCATGATGCGCACAGCAAATCCCTAATAGCCCAGTTTCATAAGATGAACAGTTTTCTATTTGCCGTGACTTCCTACACCTCTCAGAAGGATCACTCAAAGCGCAACAGTAAGCGCTTGAACATCATTAGCTTGTAAATAGCTGTTTTATCGCCGAATTCCATAAAGCTTTAACTCCGTTTTGAAACAGATGTACATTCCTTCTCCCTAATGACAATCCAAGTTGTTTCATGCCCTATATAGATTTCCCTTGCAAATGTAATGTTCTGCCTAGAACATTAATTTGTTCACTGAACTGACATAACTTGTAAAAGCTTGAACCTGGTTACAGTTTTGTGCTGCTCAACAACTTGGAAAATACATTGTTACTCAACTGAAAAATGCCCGTTGTTTCATACAGCTGACCTTATCTAACGTTGCCCTACGGATGCTCTTGCATACACCTCCACATGACTGAAATTGCTTGCAAGGTGAATGGTTTAACCAATATGATGGCCCAGCCTTTGCCTTAAACTAAACTTACCTAAAGCCGTTTCGTTAGAATCGTGTCTCTTTGTTACTTATGCCGCTAAACAATACCAACTTTTACTTTCAACACCCTTGTTCTCACAGGACGCCTTATTCTCTGGAACCTGCGCTGATAAACAGCACTCTTGCGAATCACATTTGACCTAAATCGATATGCTTGAATGGCGAATGCAAATAAGTATGTACGTTCGTTTTGTTATTGCAGTCGTGCGGTGTGCTTCTGAACAGCACTTTCTCATCGCAGTTCATAATGGCATTAACACCAACGGCAAAGCGCTTGGTCTCCCTAGAAATTATTCCTAGAACACTGCTTGACAAGCCAGAAATCGGTTGCAAAACGCTCCGTGTGACTGGCAATGCGTGAACGCTCTGAAAGGTTCTAAAACACATTTAGCTACTGAATATATATAATACTCACGCCATGATTTTAATATAGTTAAAAAAAGAGCATTAAAATGCGTTAGGCATATTTCTTGCATAGCGCATCGCAACAAGACAGAAGTCCCTCGTAAACTCTTGTGCAGAGTTGCTTGCAAGAGTTGGGTAGTAAGATAACAGGGAATCTTTAGGTTCAACGAGTCTTTATTTTTATTGCTCAGCATTGTAAGTCTTTCTCAGCATCCATGAATATATGATGATTTATACCAGAACACATCTTTCAAAACGACGGTCTAGGACTTGACATTGAAACAAAAAGTTACGTCTGTATTGCCAGTCAGTCCCTACTTAGCATGTGTTTTACATGAACGTCTTCTTAGCCCACGTTGTCTAGTATTAGACAGATTGTTACATCAAGTTTATGTATATAAATCCTTATTACGTTTGGATTCCATTTAATCATAGATATTTATCCCGCTTTTCCAGAAGACTCATTTCCTTGTTGCTCTGCAGAACAAATACGCTTGCAAAGCACTTTTCTTGCCAATATGATCTTCTTGATAACTTTGTATTCAGTAAAACTTGCCAATAGCGTTTTTATTCACCAGCTTGGTCTGTTTTCGATACTCAACGGCGGCAACGTCACTTTTTCTTGTGTTGGTATTTTTACCCTGATCGTCTAAAATACGCATGATGCGCACAGCAAATCCCTAATAGCCCAGTTTCATAAGATGAACAGTTTTCTATTTGCCGTGACTTCCTACACCTCTCAGAAGGATCACTCAAAGCGCAACAGTAAGCGCTTGAACATCATTAGCTTGTAAATAGCTGTTTTATCGCCGAATTCCATAAAGCTTTAACTCCGTTTTGAAACAGATGTACATTCCTTCTCCCTAATGACAATCCAAGTTGTTTCATGCCCTATATAGATTTCCCTTGCAAATGTAATGTTCTGCCTAGAACATTAATTTGTTCACTGAACTGACATAACTTGTAAAAGCTTGAACCTGGTTACAGTTTTGTGCTGCTCAACAACTTGGAAAATACATTGTTACTCAACTGAAAAATGCCCGTTGTTTCATACAGCTGACCATTTCTAACGTTGCCCTACGGATGCTCTTGCATACACCTCCACATGACTGAAATTGCTTGCAAGGTGAATGGTTTAACCAATATGATGGCCCAGCCTTTGCCTTAAACTAAACTTACCTAAAGCCGTTTCGCGTTAGAATCGTGTCTCTTTGTTACTTATGCCGCTAAACAATACCAACTTTTACTTTCAACACCCTTGTTCTCACAGGACGCCTTATTCTCTGGAACCTGCGCTGATAAACAGCACTCTTGCGAATCACATTTGACCTAAATCGATATGCTTGAATGGCGAATGCAAATAAGTATGTACGTTCGTTTTGTTATTGCAGTCGTGCGGTGTGCTTCTGAACAGCACTTTCTCATCGCAGTTCATAATGGCATTAACACCAACTGCAAAGCGCTTGGTCTCCCTAGAAATTATTCCTAGAACACTGCTTGACAAGCCAGAAATCGGTTGCAAAACGCTCCGTGTGACTGGCAATGCGTGAACGCTCTGAAAGGTTCTAAAACACATTTAGCTACTGAATATATATAATACTCACGCCATGATTTTAATATAGTTAAAAAAAGAGCATTAAAATGCGTTAGGCATATTTCTTGCATAGCGCATCGCAACAAGACAGAAGTCCCTCGTAAACTCTTGTGCAGAGTTGCTTGCAAGAGTTGGGTAGTAAGATAACAGGGAATCTTTAGGTTCAACGAGTCTTTATTTTTATTGCTCAGTATTGTAAGTCTTTCTCAGCATCCATGAATATATGATGATTTATACCAGAACACATCTTTTAAAACGACGGTCTAGGACTTGACATTGAAACAAAAAGTTACGTCTGTATTGCCAGTCAGTCCCTACTTAGCATGTGTTTTACATGAACGTCTTCTTAGCTCACGTTGTCTAGTATTAGACAGATTGTTACATCAAGTTTATGTATATAAATCCTTATTACGTTTGGATTCCATTTAATCATAGATATTTATCCCGCTTTTCCAGAAGACTCATTTCCTTGTTGCTCTGCAGAACAAATACGCTTGCAAAGCACTTTTCTTGCCAATATGATCTTCTTGATAACTTTGTATTCAGTAAAACTTGCCAATAGCGTTTTTATTCACCAGCTTGGTCTGTTTTCGATACTCAACGGCGGCAACGTCACTTTTTCTTGTGTTGGTATTTTTACCCTGATCGTCTAAAATACGCATGATGCGCACAGCAACTCCCTAATAGCCCAGTTTCATAAGATGAACAGTTTTCTATTTGCCGTGACTTCCTACACCTCTCAGAAGGATCACTCAAAGCGCAACAGTAAGCGCTTGAACATCATTAGCTTGTAAATAGCTGTTTTACCGCTGAATTCCATAAAGCTTTAACTCCGTTTTGAAACAGATGTACATTCCTTCTCCCTAATGACAATCCAAGTTGTTTCATGCCCTATATAGATTTCCCTTGCAAATGTAATGTTCTGCCTAGAACATTAATTTGTTCACTGAACTGACATAACTTGTAAAAGCTTGAACCTGGTTACAGTTTTGTGCTGCTCAACAACTTGGAAAATACATTGTTACTCAACTGAAAAATGCCCGTTGTTTCATACAGCTGACCATTTCTAACGTTGCCCTACGGATGCTCTTGCATACACCTCCACATGACTGAAATTGCTTGCAAGGTGAATGGTTTAACCAATATGATGGCCCAGCCTTTGCCTTAAACTAAACTTACCTAAAGCCGTTTCGCGTTAGAATCGTGTCTCTTTGTTACTTATGCCGCTAAACAATACCAACTTTTACTTTCAACACCCTTGTTCTCACAGGACGCCTTATTCTCTGGAACCTGCGCTGATAAACAGCACTCTTGCGAATCACATTTGACCTAAATCGATATGCTTGAATGGCGAATGCAAATAAGTATGTACGTTCGTTTTGTTATTGCAGTCGTGCGGTGTGCTTCTGAACAGCACTTTCTCATCGCAGTTTATAATGGCATTAACACCAACGGCAAAGCGCTTGGTCTCCCTAGAAATTATTCCTAGAACACTGCTTGACAAGCCAGAAATCGGTTGCAAAACGCTCCGTGTGACTGGCAATGCGTGAACGCTCTGAAAGGTTCTAAAACACATTTAGCTACTGAATATATATAATACTCACGCCATGATTTTAATATAGTTAAAAAAAGAGCATTAAAATGCGTTAGGCATATTTCTTGCATAGCGCATCGCAACAAGACAGAAGTCCCTCGTAAACTCTTGTGCAGAGTTGCTTGCAAGAGTTGGGTAGTAAGATAACAGGGAATCTTTAGGTTCAAGGAGTCTTTATTTTTATTGCTCAGCATTGTAAGTCTTTCTCAGCATCCATGAATATATGATGATTTATACCAGAACACATCTTTCAAAACGACGGTCTAGGACTTGACGTTTAAAAAAGAAGTTACGTCTATATTGCCAGTCAGTCCCAATTTAGCATATGTTTTACATGACCGTCTTCTTAGGCCACGTTGTCTAGTATTAGACAGATTGGTACATCAAGTTTATATATATATATATATATATATATATATACACACACACACACACACACACACACACACACATTTAGAATGCTTTTTCTAAATTGCAGTGCAACAGAGAACCATCTAAAAGTAAAAAAATTAAGCGGAGCTAGTCTGTCAGTCTCAGATGTCCTCAGAACTATGGATGAGACATGGGAGACAAAACTGACTGATATTAGTGTAGAGGCCGGATACAGAGTGTAGCAGTTGCACAGAATTTAACAAAAGTTAAAAGATTAGTGTTTGCTTCCATTAGGAACTACAAGTTGGATCACACAGGCAACATTCAGTTATTGGCGCAAAGATAAATTGTTGACTTCTATCCCCTGACTGCTTTGACGGTTGCAGGAAGCAAATTCACTACCTTAAACCACCACATTTGCCTCTCTAGGTGCATAATTACAAAAGTAAATGCTGTACTGAGTTCAGTTCTATTTATATAGAGCTTTTTAACAACGCTGCATTATTATTATTATTAACAATGCTGTTATCGAAGCAGCTTTAAATACAACAAAAATAAAATACAGGAACATTATGAAACACATCACACATCACAACACAGAATACGGAATACATGGTATTATTGAAATTTTTGTTTATGATGTGTATATTAGTAAAACTAATTAGGAATCATCTCCATGTAAGATGGAAAGGCATATCTTGCTTAATGTGATACCTGTCATCTATTAATTGACTAAATAGTCTCAAAAGTACATACTGTTTTAGTAGGCTGTCTGGATACATTACCCTCTCATAAACTATTCTGATAGGTATGAGCCTTTGCAATGACAGGCTGATGCAGCATTGTAAATGCGTTTTTCAAAAAACTAAAACTGAAAATTGTGCTTTCTAAAAGTGAAACAATATGTTTGTGAAAAAAACAAATACTTTTTTGAGCATATTTAGAGATGATAAAATTTAAACATCTGTATAAAAAACTACACTGATCATGGCGTTATGTCAGTAATCGCACTATGACCGAATCTCATTAGTGTGTTTTGTCACAACACTACTTTCACACATGAGAACCAGAAAAAAATCTTTTTTAAGCTGGATGCTATAAAATTCCTTAAGTTTATTCTTTGCTCAAAAAGCTAGTCATGTAAATCTGCTAGCTGGTCACTTTGTATTAAACTTGCATTTTTAGGGCCCAAGCACGAAAGTGTGAATGGCCATACTGTTTTCCTTAGTACTTTCAGTGCTGAGGCCCTAAATAATTATAACTATTGTTTTATCTGTTTTAACTATTGTTAAGATTTTTTAAAGGGTTTTTTAAAGGCCACTTAACTTGCTCAAAAACTTTTAAAACTTGGCACACATGAAAGCGTCATCAGCCATTAGGCCCAGGCAAAGGCTGGCACATGGGCAGGGCAAGGGGGCTCGTTAACATCCCCTGGTATGGGGCACAAAAGAAATGTGAATATATCATACCTACCTACATATATACACGCACCTGTACAAAACTGTGTATGGGTATTTGTTGATTCAAACAACTTTTGCACTGACACCCATTAGCTCTGCCCAACAGAAAGTCTGCCATTTTTAATTTTCTGAGTCCATGCTGTGCATGCTGTGAACATTTATATACTCATAAATACTCTTAGGGATTTCATGTGATTGTCTTCAAACTTGGTGAGCATCATGCCAAGACATTGAAGATACAAAATTGCAAAGGGAAAGGTGTTGTTATGGTGAGGCAGTAAAATTATAGTAAAAAAAATGGGCAACAGAAAGTCTCTAATATCTACAGCATACATTGAGTGATTTTCATCAAACATGGGGTTTATGTGTAGTGTGGTGGGCAGATGACATTGTGAGTCATGGTCATAGCAGTAGGAAAAGCATCACTTAAAACAAACTTTAAAATAGTCAACTTTTATTTAGCAGACAATGTACAGAGATGGACATGAAGTTCTAGGATCTGTGATATTTTAAAGGGGTCATGACGTTATTTTTATTTTATTATGTTCCCTAAGGTGTAATTATAATATTACTAACATTTTTGAACTAAAACATTAAAAATTGAGTGATTTATGACCTTTTTCATCCTGTTTCATCCTCTAACTAAAACAGGTTTTGGGGTGTTTTCCCTTTAAGAGGTCATCGTAACCACCCACATGATTGATAATTAATGCATAAGCAATGATGTTAGCCATTGGCCTCTAGTTAACAATAGTACCTGGTGCTGCTGATTGCTGCGATGCAATGGCTCTTGGCATAATAAAACCCTATGGGTTTGAGCCAGAATCTGATGAGGAATCAGAAGAAAATGAACTATTTCCACAACAACAAAGAATGGATCAGCCTGTATCCACATGGAAAATACTATAAATTACTTATATATTTAAGTGGTTCAAGTCAAGTCAAGTCAAGTTGAGCTTTATTGTCATTCCGCTATATGTGGGGACATACAGTGGAACGAAATGTCGTGCCTCACAGGACCACGGTGCTACATAAATACAGACATACAACAATGACGTGAAACAGTATAAATCTAAACACAAATACAAATACAGAATTAGATTATAAATATACTACTATATATAAAGTTGCCTATACATAAACTATTAAATACAAACTATACAAATGTTCCACATAAATATTGCACAAGGAAAAAGAAAGTCAAGCACTGTTCCTGGCTGGAGAACAGTACAAGATGATCTGTAGTGCATGGGCTTGTAAACATACATGAGTCTTTTTGTGGGATTATGTACCCCCAGTTGTAAAAAGTGTCTAGTGCACATAGAGGAGAGTGTGTTACTACAGGTGGTCTGTGCGGCCTACTCACCTGTGTGTAGCACACTCAGAATTGCACAAGGGAGAAATAAAAAAATATATATTTAAGAGGTATGAGGTTTTTCAGAGTGGGGCCGTGCTTGAGTTCAGGGCTCTCACAGCCTGGGGGAAAAAGCTGTTCAGCAGTCTGGCAGTGCGGGCTCTGATGCTCCGGTACCGTTTTCCTGACGGCAGGAAGGGACTGGAAGAGACTGTGTGAGGGATGGGTGGGGTCCTTTACGATGCTGGTGGCTTTGTTGGAGCATCGTGAAAGGAAAATGTCCAGGATGGAGGGGAGAGGGGCACCGATGATCTTTGCAGCTGTGTTCACTGTCCGCTGGATGGTCTTGCGGTCTGCGGCGCTGCAGTTCCCATACCAGACAGTGATGGAGCTGGTCAGCACACGCTCAATGGTTCCCCTGTAGAACATGGTGAGGATTGGTGGAGGAAGACTTGCTCTTTTCAGCCGGCAGAGAAAGTGTAGGCACTGTTGTGCCTTTTTGGAGAGTGACGTGGTGTTGGTGGTCCAGGTGAGATCCTCTGTGATGTGCACCCCCAGGAATTTAGTGCTGCTGACTCTCTCCACAGTCGAGCTGTCGATGGTCAGTGGGGGGTGGTCAGTGGAGTTTCTCCTGATGTCCATCACAACCTCCTTTGTCTTCTCCACATTGAGGGACAGGTTGTTCGCGCCACACCATGCCGCTAGCTGTGCCACTTCCTCTCTGTAGTGCGTTTCATCGTTGTTGCTGATGAGACCTACCACCGTTGTGTCATCAGCGAACTTGATGATGTGGTTGGAGCTGAACTTGGCAGTGCAGTCGTGGGTCAGCAGTGTGAAGAGCAGCGGGCTGAGCACACAGCCTTGTGGGGCACCTGTGCTCAGTGTGGTAGTGCTCGAGGTGTTGTGGCCGACACGGACTGACTGGGGTCTTTCAGTTAAAAAGTCCAGAATCCAGTTACAGAGAGAGTTGTTAAGGCCCAGCAGGTGTAATTTTTTAATGAGCTGTTGTGGGATTATTGTGTTGAATGCTGAGCTGAAGTCAATGAACAGCATTCTTACATAAGTGTTCTTCTGGTCTAAGTGGGTAAGAGCCAGGTGGAGGGTGGAGGAAATTGCATCATCCGTAGAGCGGTTTGGACGGTATGCAAACTGGAGCGGGTCGAGTGTGTTGGGGAGGCTGGTTTTTATGTGATTCATGACTAATCTCTCAAAGCACTTCATCATGATTGGATTATTCCATCATAAGTGGTTATTTCAAATTTCAGTTCATGTGTAACCCGAGCTACTTCAAAATAGATTATTGCCAATTAATTATCCAGTAACTTGCTAAGAGTTGAACATTATTTAACTAATTTGGTTTGAATAATGTACCACAGTGTACCACAGACAAAATGCATGCACAGGTCCTATTTAAAAAAGCAGCATTGATGTAGCAAAATTGTACAAAATTGTTTCGTAGCCTATATACTAGAAACGAGGTGACCCATTTTTTCATTCCTCATTTATCAGAAGGTGTTTATATGAGCAATGGCTAAAAGGTAATATTTGAAAGACCCTTAAAATGGCAATTTTAAACAAAAAAGGTGTAATATCAATAAAAAATATGATCGCTGTAAACACTCACAGGTGCACTTGTGGCAATTGTGATGCAATGCCCACTAAGCAAGAACATAAATGCTGCATGTAGACCCCTGAAGTAGGTGCACATTCCAAAATACTATTAATAATAATTATGTTAATCTGCATGTTCAAGTATTACGTTAAAGTACAATTTTGAACACATAGACTTCTCAATAGGTTGTCAGAAGAATTAACCAGGCTTCAATCCCACCTACCTGTATGATTAATCACCCAGAGGGTAAACCTGTGTTAGATTATTTAGTTCCCCATACTAATGAACATAGTGACACTAAATTATAATCTTACAACCTGTTACAATTTACAACTTAACGACATGTTATGCACCTTGCTTGTACTGTATATAGCCTTGTTGTTTTTTTTTAGAAAATACTAATTAAAATATCTATTGAAACTTGATGTCAGGGTTTGATGTCAGTGTCCTTTAATCCTTTTTTAACCATGGGTAACAGAAGTCTGTACATTGGCTTTCCAGATGATGCTGTAGCCTGTGGACGGTTTGAATTCTCATTAAAATGTATGCCTGCCAAATACAACAGAAAAACATGTAGTTATTTATAAGTAGGAGCAACACAGTGTAATAACTAATAATTAACTATTATAGTGTAATGTAATAATTTATCAAGAAATGTTAAAAATATTACATGACAAAGCCTTTTTATGATGTAATGTTATAACAGTGTTTCAAATTTTTTTAACTACTTTCTCTGGTCCTGAAGATGCTGCAGTCCAGTAGAGATGGTTTCTTATGCTGTGCTGCCACTAAACCTGTCAATTTATTAACATAACTAGAGTCTGCATCTTTACAACGAGTTACGAACACAAGAAAGCTCAAACTTACCTTTCTCCAAACGGTAGACATCATAGAACTATGTTTCTTCTTTCAGAAACATTTGAATGTGGGGATTGTTACGGAAACACCAGGCTCTGCCCCCAGTGAGAGATCCCATTCACCTGAGTACTAATCACATTCACCTGTTCATCATTTCACAATCACCACCAGCACAATAAGAGCACACATTTATGAGCAGTAAAAGTCAGGTGTTTGATTTCGTTAATACATTTATTAAAACTGACTTTGTAGATACTGCTTTGTAGTGTAAAAGGTTTAATATATCCAAATTGAAAATCCAGTGTATCCAATATTGAAAATCCAATCCAATGTGATTGATGCATTTTCCCACCTGCACTAGCTGGATGGCTACTATGAGGTTTTGAAGATACATCAATGGTGTAGCTCCCATACTTTGCTTAATGGCCTAAATGGCAAATTACAAATAATATTTTAACAAACATTTTACACATTACAAAAAATTATAAACACTGTAAAAGAACTAATGCAACTGATCAAGCATGAATCTTTACCTGGTGAATCAGCTCTCATATCACCACCAATTATCACCTTGTCCGCCTCACAGAGATCCTTCACTAATTCCTCCTGTTCCTTCTTCAACATATATTATTAGTGGTTCCAGGTACATGCTGGCATGCTTTCTGAGGGTTCTGTATTTGAACATCTTCAAATGCATTGACTCAAATACCTTTAAAAGAAAAAGTAATATTCATTACCATTTTAAGACTATTTTAATCATGAAAAATAAAATGTATACCCCACATACCTTTATCATCTGGAAGAATGAAGCACTAGTAAAGTAAGCAGTTAGCTGAAGGTTGCCAACAGGGGGTTGGCTCTTCTACTGGCTGAATTACTCACAGTGCAGACAGTCGTTCAATGGCCACAAAACTCTTATTCAATTCAATTTTATTTATATAGTGCTATTCACAGTTACATTGCTTCAAAGCAGCTTTACATATAATAAAAAAAATTATAAAAAAGAACAGAACAAATGTCAGACAGTGTCAGTTCAACAAAGAATACATGGTATAATTGCAAATAATTTTTGAGATGTATATTAATAAGACTAATTAGGCATACTAGGTTAATAGTAGGGTGACTGTACTGATAAAACTACAAAATCATTAAGCAAGATATGCCGTTCCAGCTAACATGGAGATGCCATTTATAAAGATAACATCTTATGGGACAGGTGTATATGGGATTTGCAATAGTACCATGAAATACACACAACACAAAGTAAAATGCATACATAAAATATATACAATAAAAATACCTGAAAATTACACAAATGAAAAAGAATGGGAAATAATTTGAACAAAGGACTAGCAAAATAGAATCTTTTGAACTGTAAATATATCATATCGCTAGAAGCAATATTAACAATTTACAAAACACTAAGCTAAGTTAGATGTCAGCAGTCTCCCAAAAAGGAAGCCAACAGGGCGACAGTGACAAGGAACCAAAACTCCAATGGTGTACAGCTGGAGAAAAAACCTTGGGAGAAACCAGGCTCAACCAAGAGGGCCAGTTCTCCTCTGGCACATTAAAGCAATTTGTAACTTTCTTGGATACGGACAGAGTTGTTCATAATGATTTAAAAATATTTACTGATTAGAAACTGTCAAGTTTAATTACATCTGACAATATGTCAGGCACTGAGAAATGTTACCAACAGAAATAGCCTAATGTTACAAGTGTAATGCGTTAAAAACATGTTAAAAACAGAAGCATAATGTTATTAGCTGCAGCTATAACAGCACACTGCTGTGACTATGCAGGGAACAAAGTATAGAAACTAACTAGGCTGGAGGTAGGTAGGTATATAATGGTAAGAAATCTAGGAGTTGTACCATCCTGTCCCCATCTGGTCTCAAAGTTTCCATCCAGCTGACTACATGTATAACATGTATAACACTTAACATGGTAAAGGCAAAAACTTGCAAATGCTTTAATGGCTTTGTTACAGTGGGGACAGACTGAGCAGGGTCATAAGTCATGTCCTTCATGTGACTTCAAAAGACACATTTTCTTTACTCTCCTCCAATTCAAAACAACCTCTTTTTGCAGCCTTTTTTTTTAAAGGTGTTGAAATAAATGGGCCCAGAGTATGGTGGAATCAACACCTGAAACCTTTGTTGACTGCTCTGTCTGTGTTCCTAGAAAGCAAGAAAATAAAATTTTATGTTTTCTTCTATAAAATGTGATCGCAATACTACAATTCCACAAATATGGAATATAAATAATACTATATTTTCAACTTACACAATGAAAGTTTGAAGCTTCTTATAAATATAACTGTACCGTTATGATTATGTTTTAAATTATGATGAAACAATGTATGATTATATAATCATACCTTTGTGAGGGCCTCATGGTGTAAAAAAGCAGCTGTGTGCCCACAGATGCCTGAGGTCAGGTCAGTTTGACAGCCTTTATCTTTTAACACAGGACCTGAACATGATGGACTCTAAAAACAACATGCAAGTAAAATATTGTAATTATTCAATATGAATTTAACTGCCATTACTGTGGTGGGATGTCAACCAGGGATGTCAGGATCCTGGCAAGATAATCAAGAAAGACTCAGAATAGGAAGCCAGGATCCTGACAGTTGCATCTAGTTGTTCTCTTAATGCTGTTAAAGCATCATATGTATAATTGATAAACCTTTGTTGATTATAGTAAATATAATTGATCCATTCATGTTTTTATTTTGTGCAATCCAAACGAATATTGATTTTTTAAATTCATTTGGAATACCCCTGTATGGGCCAATTAAGTCATTAGAGTCTGGTTTATAAACCCTTTTATTTTGTTTCTTATTTCCCTCCCATTGTATCATGGTACTTTCCTGAACTAGTCATACTCTAGCACATATCCTTAATATTTTTATTTATATTCCAATGTACACCAATCTCCCCAAGGGTTTATTTTCTAAAATTAGAATTTCCTAAAAAAGCCAAATTATTAGCAGAGCAATAAGGTCTCACATGCTTATCCAATTAACAAAAGATTTTTCAAATTGAGCACATTTTTGTTAGTCATGTGGATTTGGAACTATTATTATCTTAGTTAAGGGTGATTTGGCGCACAGTAGGCAATTGTCTATACCTACCTCTTTTGTTGTGAACGTTGCCCATTTGTACCATTCATTATTTTGCGCTGTTTCCCATAAAACATTTAAATCACTGCTTCTTTCATTATTACTGACATCACTATCAATGCTTCTGCGTTTTGATATTTTTTCTTTTTTCACTTCTTGGTTGGCTGTAGTTATTTTTGAATTGTTACTGGGTCTGTCTGAGGGCTGAAAAATCAGTTGTAGGGAATTCTTTTTGAAATTCATTTTCCTGCTTAGCTTTTTCTATAGTTTTCTCAAGAATTTCAAGACTTTGTACTTTATCATCCTGTAATGTTTGACTCTCATTCACTCCTTCTGTCTTGTCGTGTTCAGCCATTTCTCCTTCTCTTTCTGATTTTATGTTGGGAACTTTTGTGCAGTGGTTCAGATAATACCAAGTGGTGCTTCCACTTGGACTGTCGTTGGAGTGGCTGCCATAACTTTGCAGGGTCCCTCTCTCCTGGGCTCCTTTCTCTTTTCCTGTTAATAGATAGCTTTATATATTGCAGTTAGTGCTTATTGCTCTAGATGGTCCTTTGTAGGGAACTCTGAAATATGGCACAGGCATGGGTCGACCTGTAAACATTTCATGTAGGGTTAAATGCATGTTCCTGTTAGTTTGAAAAGGATCCTTTTCATATATCATTGTACAGTGAAACTCTAAATTTGTAAACTGTGCTTCAGGAATCTGTATTTCAATAAACATCCCCCATTTATTAATTATCTGTCTCACATCCTTTTCTATTTGCCCTATCCAGTACACATTTGTTTTTGGCTCAGTAATCACCATTTGAGTTCCTATTCCTTTCATGTCTATATACACATCTGGAGAGCATCATATTTGTAGCCCCAATTTACATAATGCATCTCACTTGATACTAGAATAGATATGGTCATGTGTTTGTTTTTGATTTGTAGACAAACTGGAGCAGTCATAGGAATTACCTGCTTTTGTTCCGAGAATCCTATTGTCTTTGCAAATTTTCCAGACATGGGGAGATGTGAGGTATAATTTAAATTTACACATGTATAAACTGCTCCTGTGTCTACTAACATGGGTGTGTTTTTCCCTCATTTTAATATGTAGCAAAGGTCCTTGATCAGCATTAGTTGGTAAAATTAGTAGCTGGCTCTCTTCCTCCCTATAGGATTCTCTGGGCATCCCTAGTAACCTTGATTTGAACCTCCCCAAGGGTTTACTGGGCCTTGAGATGGACCTCAAAAGGGTTGCTGCCACCCTCCCCTGTTCCACCCCCAAGTGACTGTTGAGTATAAACATAGATAATGGGTGCAGGGATCTGGTGTGCATTTGGAGGGAGTGCTGCAGATGATGTCATCACTGCAGGTGAAGTCAGATGGGTAGTTGGTGATGCATTTGCAGGAGCTATCACTGACATTTGCTCTGATTCTTCTTTATTAACTGTGGCTTAAACCTTTAACTTATGTTTATTTGTTAGTTAAGCATGCTTCTCTTACTTTTTCTCCTATCCCTTTTTCGGTCTTACCTCCAGTCCAGTTTGTCTTTCTTTTTCTTGCTCTACCTCTCCCTCAATCTGCATTTCTCCTGAAACCTACATTTCCTTGAGTATTGGGAACTGACCTTCTGGGGGCACATATGGGGGTGGTTTAGCTCCTATATTTTCTGTCTGCATGCTTTACTATTTTTCTTGCCTGTTTTGTTTTGTTTAAATAAATCTTCTCCATCCTTCTTGAACAGTGCTAACACTTCTTTCTCCTATTCTCTTTTTATTTCTCTCTGTTTACTCTTTTTACCTCTCTCTTTAGTGTTATAGCTTTTAATCAAAGTTTCTATTTCCTCACACAATGCTACATCACATGTCCCCTCCTTTGGTCATTTTGTCATCATATCTTTGGTTCTCTTTTGCTATTTGTCTGAAATCTTATTTATACATTCTTTACACAATGGATATTTTGATTCCTAATCAAAAGGAATGGCTCCACAGGAATGGCTGCCATTATGTCCCATACTACAGTAATCCTTAAAACTATAACTTAACACAACTTTTTCAACTTATTGCTTTTAACTTATTCACCTTAATATGATTTATCACAATATACATGTACAATCATATATCACTCTGCATTCAAAAAATGCCAAACAACAAGCCTAGCTGCTTTTTTCTCAGAACTTTGTTTCATTTATTCTTATCAAATCAAAATTGTTATCACCAATTTTTTAAGATCTATTTTCTACTATTATAGTCTGCACTGTTTTTAAACTTTTTCTCTCACGTCTTTATTAATACCCAACACACACATTAGTTCCTTTATTAAATAGGGCTCATGTTCCCTCTCTAAAGAAAGGAAGAACACACTGCAAACTTTGTAAATCAGCCACCATGCAACCATGGACTAGTTGGAGGATGTAACTGAAGCATACAAAGTGAAATGAAGGTATAATAAACTCAAACGCATTATAACATGTCTTCACACATAAACAACACAGTTTAAAAGACAATGGGTTACTGGCACTGCCGACCAGTCACCATGATATGGAATGCCAACAAGGCCAAAAGTATTAAAATGAGATGTGTGAAATATGAACACGTCAACAAGTAGTTTGTCCACGTTAATACAGATACTTTGTTCAGGGGGTGGCGCAAGATGGCGACCTGAATGGTCTAGTTGGTCCGAGCTTTGAGACTTTTTTCCATTAAATTCGCATCCTCTGGCTGAATGTATGATTTAATTAACAGGTAGAGAGTGAAATTTCCCTTTAAAGTTACAACGCATATTTCTTTAGAAAAAAAGTAAACAAAGACAAAAATCGGTGGATTGACCAATTTTCAGACGTGCTCAGCTCGTGTGCTAACTTACAATAATGCCGAAAATCAAGAACAGAAAATCCCTTTCCTCATTGGTTGAGAGGTCATCGGCCAATTGTGACATTTGTGAGACCCCAACAAATAGCCCTATTTCAAAACAATTATGCCAAGATGAAGACCCCAACGTTTCTAACACTGATATTCGCCGTGCTGTTAATGGTCTTACTGACCCCTTTACGACGATGGAACAACAGATCGCTCAGAATTCGATCACAATAGGTAATTTCACAACAGTCAAAGACTGTTGACTTTGTAGGTGAGGAGTTGAAGTCGTTATCAATGAGAGTCAAGACAAATGATGTCAAGGTATGCAGTAAGAGATGAAGGGAAGAGAGCCTACTTTCATGAAGCAAATGCTTTGATAGACAGAGAAAAACTGTCTGTCAATAAATACCAAGAAGAATACTAACTGAAAACTTTATGCATGCTGGCTGACCAGTTGGTCTTACACTGGGTGGTCATATTTCAAGTTATGAAGCATTCGCCCAGATGGTGTGACTCTTTGAAGTTTCGAGTTACCAAACTCAAGTGGTTTGTAGATTTTGTGTTCTGTTTCAGGGTTCTTTGAGATAACTTTGTTCTGACATCCACATAAGATACTTCATGTCTGATTTTGTTTTTAGTTGTTTAAAAACTGTTTCTTAATGTTTACAAGACAGCGTTAAAAGAAAGTCTGTTTTCATTTTTGTTAGACATAGTAATGCAAATATTATATTTTTAAAAGAGACTCAGTCCTACGAATCTGATGTTAATTGGTGGCGTTCTCAGTTGGGTAATCAAATCTTCTGTTGTCATGCTTCTCATCACTCTGTGTGCGTGTCGCTATTCTTTTAAATAAGTTTAAAGGTGACAGTTGAATCGGTTAGATCTATAGAAGGTTGATGTAGATTTATAGTTGTTAAATTGGATAATACTGTGTTTATTTTATGCAATATCTATGGATATAATTCTTCAGTCCAAGCTAAAAATATGTCCATGGAGTTCTCTCATTCTGTTTCAGCCTTAATGGGCAAATATCAGGGTGCTGTTTTGATAATGGGGGGTGACTTTATGACGCCCCAGACGATTTTTAGATCGTTTTTCTTCTCATATGTTTTCTACTGTGAGGTTTAAATGTACTACCTTCTTATGCAACCAACTCTCATTAGTTGACATCTGGAGGTTCTTAAATTTTAATGAAAAATGCTATTCTTGGAGTAATTATTCTAGATCTCTACAATCTAGGATTGATTTATAGTTGATCATCCCGGTATGTATACAATATGTGACTAAAGTGACTTATTGTCATGCTCCCCTCTCAGATCACAAAATTATGATTTTAACACTTGTTGGGTGCAAGCTCAAAAATAATAGCCTGTGAGGTTATTGGAAGATAAATAATGGCTGCTTGGTAATGAGGGATTTATTAATCAGGTCCAAGTAATAGCACAACAAGTGTTTAAAGATAAGAATATGTCATATGTTATGAAGTGGGAGCTATTTAAATTTAAAGTTAGACAGTCAGCTATTTATGTTAGTAAACAAGTCAAACGTAATAATTTGGATAATTCAGCTTATGGCTGAATTACACTCTCTTTTGAAAAAAGATACTCTCACAGAGGATGAAAAAGTCTTATTGGAGATACTAAGAACTGAGATTGACCAAATATATATTAATATGGCAAAAGGGGCTTATATTCATTCCTGAGCTAAGTGGCTAGAGCAAGAGGAGAAAAATACAAGTTTTTTTTTTCATTAGAAAAAAGAAATTACAAAAAAACAAATGATTTCCTCTGTAAAAGTTGATGATGTAGTTACTACAAATCCGGAATTAATTCAGAACCATGTTGAATCTTTTTACTCTCAGTTATTATAGATCTGAATTTAATGAACATAAGTGCTCGGATTTCTTTGAATCAGTTAAGCAAAACGTTTCAAGCATTCCCTGTCAATTTAGGGATTTCTGTGATGAGGAGGTAAGAAAGCATGAGCTGGTTACAGCTATTCGTTCAATGCAGAAAAATAAATCACCAGGTACAGATGGTCTGTCAGTGGAGTTTTATCCTTGCTTTGGGATATTATTGAAAAACCCTTATTTGAAATGTACAAGGAATGTATTGAATTGAATGAACTTTCAACTTCTATGAAACAAGGATTAATAACCTTACTTCCTAAACCTGACAAAGATACTTCTATTTTAGATAATTGGTGTCCTGTAACACTATTGAATGTTGATTATAAAATATTCACCATGTTTATGCTAATCGTTTAAAAAAAGGTTTGAGTGAAATTATTAGTGATTGTCAGACTGGCATTTTGGCTGGAAGGCACATAAATTGACTATTTCAACATAAATTGAAATCAGACTAATTTTGGATTTGTCAGATTATTCAAATTTTGTGGAATCTGAGGCTTTGACTGTTATTTTAGATTTCCATAAAGTGTTTTCAGTTTATGTATATGGCACATATTATATCCTAATACCTCTAAAAGATTTTCCATCTGTAGAGGAGTATGTCAAGGTTGTCCTATATCCCCATCCTTGTCATATATATATATTTTTTATTGTAGTAGAATTTCTTTCCAATAAAGTTCAGAGTTCTCCATCTGTTTATGGAATTACTGTCTTTAACAAACAAATCAGATTAACCCAACTTGCAGATGATACCGTTTTATTTTTGAAAGATAAAGAACAATTGTATGCCACATTTCAGTTAGTACAGTCTTTCTCTGATGCTTCTGGATTAAAATTGAATAAAACAAAATGTGAAATATTGTGCCTTTATGAGTCAAATGAAACAGTATTGGAAAATATACCTGTTAAAACAAACATGAAATATTTAGGTGTTATAGTCACCAAAGACAGCTGAAAGACAAGAACAAAATTTTTCCCCTAAATTAAAAAAGCTCAAAACTTATTCAATCATTGGTTACAAAGAGATTTGAGTATTATAGGCAGAGTTCTATTAACCAAAGTAGAAGGAGTATCTAGATTTGTTTTTCCATCATTATCACTTTTTGTTCAAGATTCAACATGTAAGAAAATTAATGATTTATTCATTAATTTGTTTGGAGGAACAAACATCATCATTTAAGAAAGGAAGTTCTCCAGGGAACAAGAAATGAAGGTGGATTTGAGCTTTTGGTTTGTTTATTTAAATTATACATTTAAAGTAAAATGGCTTAGAAACAGTTTACTCAAATCAGACTCAATTTGGTTTTTCATACTGTATAAAAGATATAATAAATTGCCTGTGATGTCTAATTTCTGTCAACAGGCTCTTAAGACTTGAAAATTATGCTATGTACATAACTTTTCCCCACATAAAATATTTTTGTGGAATAATGCTTATATTACAGTCAACAGGAAATCTCTTTATTTACAGAGCTGGATGAATAAAGAAATTTATTTTTTGCTTGATCTTTTAGATCAGTCTGCACAGTTACTTTCGTATGAAGATTCAATGAATAAGTGATCTTTTCTATTAAATTTAAAGAATATTACTCTATGATAAAAGCCATTTCCACATGTGTATTAATGCTAATGAGAAGGCATGTGCAATACTTTAATATTAGTAGAATTGACCCCACACTTCATATGAATGGGGTGTACATTAGTAGTGGAAAATGTACAAATAAACTTATCAGACAACTGTTGTATAAGAATAGGTCCATTAAGCCTAGAGGGAAGTTCTTTTGGGATACCTAGTTTGAAAATATCACTTGGGGACAAAAACTTGGTTGCTCCTATTTCATTTTTGCATATCTAACAAGATTCGGGAATTACATTTAAAAATAATTCAGAATATATATCTGTGTAATTATACTTTAGCAAAATTTTTGGAAATTTATGAGAGCTGTTCTTTTTGTTCAGATCAACCAGAAAAATTGTTAAATCTTTTTTTTGACTGTTTTTATTTAAAAGAACTTTGGGAAGATCTATCTAGGTATTTTCAACAAAAATCTGGATATAATTTAGATATAAGATGTAAAGATGTTTTCATATATTATGAATCAAAAATTATTTCTGTTAACTTTTATGGGGAGTCTTCTGATTCTATATGGTAAATTTCATATACGTAAAAGGTGTAACTGTAAACTTGTTTCAAAGCTTTTATGGTTGAATTTCTTATGTTTATTGATTCTCTTAAATGCACTGATAACAAAAGATTTTAAGTATACAATTATGCTTGCTGAACAGTTAAAGTTAATTGAAAATAACCAGTAATTGCTGTCTCTTTTTTGTCTGTGATGTTTCATGTATGTTTTATAACCCAGGTTTCTCATGTCTTATGTTATCTATTTGGTTGTCTACTTACATGATAGTTATAAAAAAGTATATATATAAAAGTTATAAAAGTATAGTTTCAACACGCAGCAAACACACGCTAAAAATAGCGTTAATACGAATTAAACGAGCGTGTCTTAACGTGACAAAAACACACCGCCAAAAAAGTATTTTTTAATGTATTTTTTAAGGTATAAAATATCTGTATTTGGTGCATGTAATGTCCATTTATAGTCTAAAAACTTGCTTGTATCCTCACCTTGTTAAAAACGCTCATTTTAAGACGTTGAGGTCACGTCAAGATGACACTCAAGACGTTCGGTCGGCCTGTTGATGATCCGACGCTTAAATTTGGCACGGAGTACCCGCCTTACATCACAAGGAAGTTCACATATCACACCTCATATCTAACAGTCGCATCAATTGGTGAACAGTTTCTTGGTCTGGGATAATCCCAAACATCCAGGATTTCTAGCGCATTTACGATAGCCATGTTGACGTCCCGATGCTTGCAGCTGTTCTTAAATAAAATACACTTCGGAAGCATCTGTTGCTTCTCCGCCACAACGAGAAACGTCTGACTGCAGCCTGCGGTGGACATTCAAACCCACACCAAAGTGTGACGACAGTCTCTACGCCCACGTCAAATACGCCACGTTTTCGTTAACTTTGACTAGGCTCAATCCAGCTTCTTATTCGCAGCTTCTTATTGATGCTATCCGTTCCACCTTAAAAGAAACGACGCTTAAGTATTGCTGGCGCTCAAATACGGTGTCGCTTTTCTCTTATTCGCGCTCTTGTAAAGGAACGGGGTTGCGTATTTGTATATATAAACAATTTCAGAAGTAAACAATAAGTATAATTAAGCTAAAGTTGGAGATGTCAGACTTTATGAGGAAGTATTTAATATATTAGGACTTACTATGCATATCTGTAAATAACTCCCCCACTTAAATCTTATGTTTATTATATAGATATTTTATTATCTCTATATTTAATGTTTTTCTATTTCCTGTATATATACCAAAACAAATTCCTTGTGCATGTGTGCATACTTGGCAAATGAAGCTCATTCTGATTCTGGTTCTGATAGCTGCTAATACTATACAAGATCCTAGTTATGGCGTATACCCAAATCTCTTTGCTAATTCCATGTGCATTTAAAAAACATGACAAGAAACATGACATTTAAACTATATCATTTTTAAGTTATGGACCCTTTAATGTACCTTCACTTTTAATATCTCTTTATAACCATAATATCCCAATGCCTCTACCATGTTTTAAATTATATTTAAATGTGCGTCTTATTTGTTGTACTGTCATATTACTTAGCAGGACCTTACCCAGACTGATATGTTGTTGTAAGTCTGAGCCTCTTCACAAGCATTTAAATGCCCAGTTTGATACATTTAATAGTGCCAATGACAAATCATTTGTGACAAAATGGTTTAATGAGACATTGGAATATTGACCCATTTGGAGGCGCTATAACTCAGCTGTATTTAAAGGTGAATTTAATATTTTACTGGAGGGTTATAGCCAGTTAAATGTGATTAATTATACGTATTTTATAGATTTTAACCCGATGCAGTAAAGTTAATACTAGCGTTTGACTAAATTACTCGTCCACCGGGTTTTCATCGGATCACTTATCAGCTCTAAGAAATGTTACTTTTCTGACCTTGAAAAGACAACACTCTTACTGTGACACCGTACTACTTCAGAGCAGGTAACGAAATCAAGGCAGGTTTAAGTGACGTTAAGATGTGAGCAAAAAACAGAAATAATTCCCGGGAATAAACATGCGGGTTTATTGAACTAAACAACGGGGGACATATGACTACACTGACAAACATACTTTAAACAAACGAGTACATTAAACAAATCGTGAGAGAAAGGAGTAAAAATGGCAGGATTAAATCGGCTGACCACTTCTGCATGAACCATCAGTTAAATCACCTTAAAATCGTTAAAGACTAGTGGTACCAAGGTTGAAATGACAAAAAAGTGAATAACCGAGGCTTGCCACCAGCAGGTAAACCAATAAGCACAATGCTAATATATAAATAATTTATATAAATAATCACATAATTTTACCACCCAGTGCCAACGTCACACCATATACACGCGCACACCAATAAGGTCACGCATGAACACTGCACACCGCACACAAGGATCAGACAGTAACCTGCTAGGGAGCCTCGGCTCCTGCAACAAACAAAAGGAACTTATAAATATACCAAAAGTCAAACTAACACGTACAACTTGAATACAATAAACTGACAAATACACAAACAAAAACTAATAACTCAGAATAACAGAAGAAAGGGTAGATTCTCACACTACCCCGTACGTTAATACAATTAACAAAAATACCAATATAACTATCAAAGTATACGAAAAAAGCAAATACAACTAAAATGTAAAGAAATGATACAAATAAAGCAACCAAACAAAAAACGAACTACTGAAAACAAACAAAAGGGAAAAAAGCAAAGAAAACACAAACTTCCAATCCAAACACAACACAAACAGAAACCTTTTAAAACAAAAGAACCAAGATACCAAACAGATACGCGCCATAACGAATTACTAAAGACACCAGACGATCACGCACTACGTCACAGCGCCAGGGTCACAAGCCAGCCAAACAATGCATACCTGTGAACCAGACGAAGTAAAAATCGGAACAGGCGGACCTCGGGCAATGACGCACAAGTGGTGTCCTATAATTCCCTTTCATATGTGTAGTAATTGTGTGATTGGACCACAAATTACTTGTAACAGTTCCTCTTACTACACTTGCATTGAACTCAGATGTGCTGATGCAAGAGTCCGGGTGTGCGTGAGGGATGATGCAGGTCCTCATGCGTTCGAAGTGAGCGGCAGTTCGTTGGGTCCTTCTGACGCCGGATTGGTTAGCGAAGACAGACGAACTGAGCCGAAGTAAACACCGCCGGAAAGACTGGCGGGAGTCTTTCTGTCTGGGAGAGTGAGGCAGGGCTTTTAACCCTGGGTGTACCACACCCCTTGAGGGCTGATGGACCAATAATGAGGTGTATACTGAGGCGGGAAAACAGTTTTTTTGTCCCGCTGGAGACCTCATTTACATGTTCCTCTTGTCTCTCGAAAGTTTGTGCATTTTACCTGAATCTAAAATTATAAGCGTATTATGCCAGATGCATTCATACACTGTACTGCATCAGTCAGCACATTAAGAAAGTAGCGTTTAGCGTAAACATGACCAGGTTTGAAACAAGTTAACATGCAATTTATCTGAAAATGTGCATACAGGCAAAATACATGTCAGACTATATATACCAAGGCAATAGATTAATATGGGGAGACACATACAATCAAGAACATAACATAGGCTAGGTCAAAAAACAAAGGGACAGAGGTGTTCTGGTTCGCCATAAAACCGTGGGTGGCAGGTGGGGGTACAGACTCCCTGGCGCTGATGGGTAACCATCGATCTCAGCCCCCACTCGAGGTCCTGTCCCCTCCATGTATTTTATGATCCAACTGGTAACCTTTGGTCAGACCACATGCTACAGTTGTGAACCCATGAATTCGATATATGTGGTAATACAGTTCAATAACACATTGCATTGTTAACCAATTTGGAGGCGCTATATCTCAACTGTACTTTAAGGTGAGTAGAAGTTTTCACAGGAGGGTTATAGCCAGTTTCCTTTCCCATTGCTATGCAAATATCTTGATCTTGTTACTG